>PVIC010001025.1:0-84132 GCA_004025085.1 Thryonomys swinderianus
GCAGGTTAACCAGGGCAATTATTAGTAAATGGTCAGAGAGTGGCTGCCTTTAGGGTCTGATAGATAGGTCATTGGAATATGGATGCAAATGCATTTTTAAAGCACATTGCAGTGATTGTTGGGTATAATGGAAAGTCATTAAGCACATTAGCTGCTGATTCTATAATCAAGTGCAGACATTTTCTGGATGCTAACCTAAGTAACAGGAGATATTGGCCATTTGCAAAACATGTTTCAACAAAAAAGATTTAGAGACAAGAAGTGCCTCTCAACTTAATTATTTTCTTTGCATCATAAAAACCTCAGGAACAATGCTTCTGCAAAGGCATAATGGATGTGGAGCAGCTGTAGAAAACATCTCACTTCTTTGTTTGGAAACAGTGTTTTACATTTGGAAAGAAGAATCTTGTCCAGCTGATTTTATTCCAAGGAAAGGAGAAACCAGAGAGAAGTCTGTGCTATCTGAGGAGTATCTATCTGTGTCTGTCAAACACCTGTAGAATTTCAGGGACAAGGGCTGGCACTGTGCTTGTTTGCCTGTTGAGACTGCTTCTTCAAGGTCTCCTCTGTGTGGCTAGCTGCTGAGTTCTCAGCAAAGGGTTGAGCACGAAGCACCATGCCCTGCCCTTGATTACCAAGAACTACACTTCCTAATAAGGGGGGGGGGTTGCTCTTCTCTTCTTCTGAGGCTCTGAGAAGCCATCAACACCAGTTTGGACTTATTTTTCCTCAGACCTAAAGTAAAGTGATGATTAGTCAAACTTTTCAAGCAGAGGTATGCTGGTGACAAAGTCGCATAAACTCAGGCAGGCAGCCTTGCCTGCCCTCTATTCTCATAGATGTGAACCCCTGGCTAATGTTCTATGTCTATATTGTCAGGTAGTAACCAGCACAGGCATGGACTCAAGGACACTGCATCCTCTGCCTCACAGGACAATCCTTCTCTCTTTACTTGTGTAACAAACAACTTCAAATTATGAAGTTTAACTCACAACTATTTAGCGTTTCTCAGAAGTCACTGGTACTAAATGAGCCTTGTGTGTTGTGGGCTGCACTGGCTAATGCTTCTGCTGTCAGTTAGCAGATCTACTTGGGCCTGGTTGATCTACGATGATGGGTTCTCCCATGTTTTTCCTATAGGTAAACCTAGACACATTCTCATGGTCATGGCATAGGTACAAGAGCACCAGATTGCTGTGGTGCTGTCAGTAAAACACTGTTCCCACTGATAAAAATAAGTCACCAGAATTAGTGTGAGGACATTGCTGAAAAATCAGTGAGGCACAGGAAATTAGATCTTTAATGCAATCTATAAAGATATAACCTCTGTTCTGTAGATTGTCTGATTCCCATGCTTAGTTATCCTGTGTAAGTGAGATGCTACTGGCTCAGCTTCTCCTCCCTTTCCTAAAGGGATGGCATCTAACCCTTGGACTTCCACTGTGGTCAACACACTGTTGTGAATAGGGGCATTAGACCATAAGCAACTTCAGTGAACTGGCTAAAAATGCTTCCTCCATCCCTGGCACGGAATGGGTACTCAAATAGTATATGACCTAGTGTGCTGTTAGATGATAGGTTCTGCATTTTCAAGAAGCAGCTTAGCTATACTCGGTGTTATCATTGCTTAGAATCCCTCTCAGAAAGCCCTCGCTTGTCTTGTGTCCACACTATGCCTTGCACTACTGCCTGCCTTGCCCAGCACTGACAGTGATCCTGAGTCAACTATGGGAAATGCAGTTTTAGAGCAGTGAATACCTGAGCAATAGCCATGGCCCAAAATAAAACCCTTGGCTACTTCCTCAAGGTGAGAGAGCTTTCACCTTCACAAATATTTAATCAGAGAATTCAAAAATTAAGCATCAAACACATATTATATTGAGTGCAAAGAAGAATAAAAGTGAGTAAGGGATAAAGATGCATGCAACAGTTATGCACATGTGTATGCATGTGTTTGGGATCCTAAATTAGATAGTTCTTTAGGGAAGCCCTTTCCATCAGTTGCATTTGGGCAGAGGTTTGAATGACTTCAGGAAGTGTGCTGCTGTGTACTGGGGAGAGTTGTCTAGCTGCACAGAGGATGGTACTCACCTGTTGAGGAACAGTGAAGCAACAAGTAGGGTATTACTGAACAAGAAGAGCAGTAGTAGGTCATGAAATAAAAAAGCTAGTGTATTTGTGATTGTGTTGGGCCTCATAGGCCAGGAAAATAACTTTTAATTCATTGCAAATGAGATAGGAAGTAAGATAAACAGATTGGTTAATGGAGTTGAAGGGGACAGAGAAGCATGGGTGACTTTAAGGTGTCAGAGTTCAGCCCCCAAAGGATGAAAATGTTATCTACTAAAAACAGAGAAACCTGAAGTAAAATCATATTTTGTGGCTTGGTATTTATGTGTTGGTGGACAGAGTGGATCAAGAATTCCACTTGGGGCCAGAGTTTTAGATGGGCTGGAGATTTAGCTCAGTGGTTCCAGCACCTGCCCAGCAAGTACAAAATCCCTGGTAAGATCCCAGTAACCACATACAACAATGCCAAATGTGGTGACTGATGTCCACAAGTATTTAGCACCACATACTACAGTGCTGGATATGGGGGCTCATGCCTGTGATCCCAGCTCTTGCGAGGCAGAGGCAGGAAGATTGCTGAGATTGAGGCTTGCTTAGGCCACATAATGAACTCAGGGCCAGCCTGAACTGCAAAGTGAGACCCTGTCTCAAAAAAAAAAAAGGAATTCCATGTGGACATATTATGATTGAAATATCTGTAAGCCATGGAAGTGGAGGTGTCAAACAGGCAGTTGACTTTCATGAATTTCAAGCTCAGGGAGCATTTGAGGATAGAGATCTAAATATAAGAGTTATCAGTGTAAAGATGATGCTTATAGCCATGGGAATGGATGAATTATCTGGGAAAGACACATATGTTGAGAATACAGGCTGGAGGTCAGAAGTGGCAGCATCCCATGTGGGTCAACCCACTGTTAGCAGTGTCCCCTTTTATCTAGGGCTCAGGCTGGGAAGAGTCCTATTGAACATCTTAGTGGAAAATAAACTACTTAGAAAGTGGTGTTACTTACCTTCTGTCCTCTTCTACAGAGAACATAAACATGATCCCTAGCACATACTCATAATGGAAGATATGATGCTTCTTCAATACATGATAAATAAACCCCACATTTTTAAGCAAAAATAAAAGTTATACCAACACATGTACTCTGATACTTCTTGGCTGAGTATACCCATGAAACTGCTTTAATATGGTTCATCAGATAAATAATGATTGTAAGAAAAGGGTAAATACTTGGGGGAGACAGAAGGAAGTGTACTATGTGGAGGGCAAGATGGCCTCCCAGATTGATTCATTGGCTCTTGTTGACTGTTTCCATACCATAAATCTCAGTTGAAGAGTCTTGCTGTATCCAAAATGAGGGCCCAGAAACTCCAAATAAGAATACAATGGCTCACCAGGGAAGGCATTAACCAACCTAAATGCTGCTTTCTTTCCCTGAAGAAATCTCCTCCATCTGTGCTGGAGTCATTATCTCTGTCTTCCTTGGAAAGGAAGAAATTTACACTATCAAAAACAGGATTTGTGTGGCCTACCTGACTTCAGAGATATTAAATGATAACGTTTTCCACACAAGAACAGAATTGAGATCTAAGCCCCTACTTCCCTTGCTGGGAAAATGACACGCACATATGGAGCCATATGTACAAATGCCTAAAGGAAAAAGGGAATAATTGTGTTGATTTCTGACCCATCCAACTGATCTGATACAAGGACTCTTCCAAAGACCTTGTCCTTGAAGAAACTCATGTTAATTGTTTGGTTCTTTTCTACACAAGTTGTCTTCTAGTTGAAAAATGTTCATGCCACACTATTCTTACCATAGAGACATATCAGTTAGCTTTTGACAGTGTATTGAAGTATGACTAAACATCACCAAACTTTGTGTCCCTTAACAGTGAGAATTTACTTCTTGCCTGTGCCTCTGTGGGGCAGCTGAAATTGGCCAGTGTATCTCTTCTCCACATATTTTCATTCTTGGGCCCAGGATAAAGTGCTAGCATTTATCTAGAAGGAGGTCTTTCCATAGAGAAGACTGGAAGTTTTTAAGAGTGAGTAGTGTTGCTTATACCCTTCAGGGTAGGTCTTAAGGCCAAGGCCCAGACATGGTTCCCTTCCATTCATATTCAGTAGATTATAGCAAATTACACAGGCAACTTTTGTGCCATTGGATGAGAAAGTATGCTGTTCTATGGAGGTTAGGAAAAAAGATAAACATGTATAGCTGATCTCTACAGGGAAGAATATTAGTATTTGTTTTTTACATAGGAAAATTGAAACAAGATCTATGTCATTTTTGTACAATAATTCTCAGTTGGAACTTATAGAAGGCATATCGTATTGATTAATACAATTGTTATTTTTTAAGTTCTTTGTAGTACTTGGTTACCAGATATATTTACTCTCTAGAAAGAACCTAGTTGTTCAGTTTTGTCCATCAGCAGGGTAAGAATGTAGCTCAGTGACACTGCACCTGTCTTGTAAGTGGAAGGTCATGAGTTCAATCCCTGGTACTGCCTCCCCACAAAAAATGGAAAAAAGAAAGAAAGAAAACCCATTTTTGTTCATAAAATGCGTTCACCAGAACACATTTCCTTTTTCTCCTAGACATATGGACAGATATTTCTCAATCTCCAACCAAGATGACACAGCTAGAAACTTAGATAAGTCAGGAGTGAAGCCCTGGCTATAGGATTCTTGAGTTTGTGTGGCTAACTACTCTGCCAGTTTCCCAGCTAAGTGGATCATTAACTCTGTAAGCAGTTCCTTCTCCAGGTACTCTGTCATGGTCATCTCTGGAGACCAGTGCCTGCTTTCTCATAGCTTCTAGTAACTCAGCTTTCTGTGAGCAGCTCCTCTCTCACTCTTCTCAAGTGCAAATTTTAACCTTGGGCTGCCACCCTCTCCACCCGAATGCTGCCTTTTTGGGCCTAACCTTGCTCAAAGCATACTTCCATTTAGTAGCTTTAACCTGCCCTGTCTCTCACCTGGACTGGAAGGCCACACCTCTGGAGACTCTTCTGTTCACCCTGATGATTACCCATGGCTGTGCTTCCAGATCACTGAAGGTGGGAGCTGTGGGAAAGGTACCATCAAGGCTACCATGCAACAGCAATAGACTTTCTGGAATCATGAGGAATGGGTGACTTCTCAGCATAATAAAATCCTGGCTGGCAGACTCCTGCCAAAGGTGTATAGACACTCCTTTGCTAGCTTTGGGCTTCCTCTTTCTCCTGACTGAGGCTGAGCTCCTGCCCTTGTCACTTAACCTTGGTGTCAGTTTCCAAGGAACAGTGCAAGGCAACTCAGAGAACCAGTAAGGCCCAGCAAGGTGACTCAGGGTAAGTGAGTAGGTATCATTTGTGAGTGCTGCACTGTGTTCCTGACCAAATGAGCAGAGTCCAGTAGCAGTGGGTCAAGCCTGGAGCTGACCCTAGGAAGCTTCTCTTTATTGTACATAGGGTTTTCACTTTTATAGAGGGTGGGAGGGGAAAAGGGAGCATGTTGTGAGGGGACTCGCAGTGGGCTCACGGTGGCATGGTTTGAAGTGATTGGGTTGGCTGTGTGATGGGGCTGTTTATGATTGGAGGCTATCTTTGTATGTTGTTATGAGGATATCAGTGCTGGGCAATATATATATATATATATATATATATATATATATATGTATGTATGTATGTATAAGGGAGGCAAGAGGCTGCAGGATATTGGGATATTGGTGCTGGGCAACATTTTTTTTTTTTCTTTTTGAGACAGGGTCTCACTTTGTAGTTCAGGCTGGCTCTGAGCTCACTATGTAGTCCAGGCAAGCCTTGAACTCAGCAATCCTCCTGTCTCTGCCTCCTGAGTGCTGGGATTACAGGCATGAGCCACCACACTCGGCACTGTGGTATGTGGTATTGATTGTTGATGGGTGTGAGTTTCCATGCCCAGCATTGTATGTGGTTACCGGGGATCGAACTCAGGACTGTGCGCTTGAGAGGCAGGCACCGGAACCACTGAGCTAACCCTCCGGCCCTGGGTAACATTTTTTTTTCTACTTATACATATGTATAAGGGCAGTGGCAGGCTGCGCCTATGTTAGTTTGTCCCCAGTGTTGAGGATCTTACCCATCATTGGCTAGCCAGCCTATCAGAGAGGTTAGTGACGAATCGTGCTAGGCCTGTTTTAGGTTGTGCTCAGCATTTAGGATCTTACCTGTCTTTGGCTCATCAGCCCATAATACATCATCTTGTGACCATGCCTGTCTTAGGTTGTCCCCAGCACTAAGGATCTCACTTGTCTTTGGCTAGCTAGCCCGTTAAATGTATGCATTAGAATTTGTCCAAGCCAGACTTGAACCTCTTGTGAGTTATTATTTTGTCTCCTAGTAGCATCTAGCGCCTCAGCCAGTAGTATGATATTTGTGATTTTGATATATCTGTTTGGCCCTCCTTATATGTTACACAAGCAGGATTGTTAAAATGGTGGCAACAAAGATTATCATGTAAGGGGAGGTTAATACCAGACCTTGTAACCAGGTGGACAGTTTGTTCCAACCTTGGGTAACTCTTTCCTACAATGTTTGCCAAACATTATCTTCAGCAAGGAGGTATGGAAGCAGTGGCTGCTGCCAAGACAGTGGCCACAAGGGAGACAATAATTGCAGTGATGGCCAAAATCCCAAGGTCCCAGCCAGACTGGTGGGGCCTTGGGACCAGGGTGTTGGTCTGTTGTGGTCTGTTGGCTGGATCAACAACGATGTTGTTAACAAGGACGGGCAGCAAAAGGAGTGGTGGAGTCATCTAAGGAAGTGGCAGGGGGAGCTTGATCAGAGCCAGGTAGTGGTCGGGCAGGAGTATATAGTTGGACCTTTGTCGAGGGTATGCAGAGGGGCTGGGGTTCTTCCTGTACAAAGATACAAGCATATCCTCACCCTAATGTGAGGAGAGGTGCTGGGTCTCTCCACTGATGGGTTAGGGGATCCTTCCATTGTACCAAAGGCAGAGGGGTAAGGGGGAACATGGGCTCTGAGGAAAGGTTTCATTAGTTTTTTGGACAAGTTTAGATAGAAGCACTAAGCCATGGCACAAGGGCATTTTTTGCCAGGCTTGGAGGGCACAATTATGAACCTGGTTGGAATAGGGTTGGTTAAATGCAGCCTGCACAGTTACTTGAACATGTGGGCTAACACCTTTGAGCTGGTCCACTGTTATTGGAACACTGTTATTGGGAGGATGACCTTTGCTACAATGTGGGCTTCCTCTTTTACCATGGTACTCTTAGCTGTGTGGCCATGTTAACGCAAGCTCTCTGTTCACACTCATCAAAGAACATGGCCTTAAAGACCAAGAAATTTCCAGGTTGTAAACAAGTATACACAAGGTCTAGCCAGTCTTTAGGGCAGTTGACCCCTTGTGCAAAATTATCAAGCATTTGTAGGACCAGGGGCTTTCAGGGTGGAGATTGGTGACTGCTGCCTGAAGGTCTTTCCATACTTTAGGGTTAGAGGGTGCCCAATACACTTGACCTCCCAGTTGGGGGTAAACAGGGAAGGCCTCTCAAGGTGAGGTGGGTGAAAGAAGGTTTATTAATGGTGCTGCAGAGGGCCAGTGTTACATGGGGGTTGCAAGCGGTGCAAAGGTGTGTGTGGGGGGCTTATCTTCAGAGTCGTCTTCCACGATGGGGCAGGAAGAGGGGAGGGGAGGGTGTAGTCCAGGAGGTTTGGGTGGGGCGGCACATGTGGATGGAGCTTTGTCACTGGGAGAAGAAGCTGGAAGAGATGCTGAGGGGTGAGGAGAGGGCGGCTGAGGTGGCTCGGCGCCATTTTGAGATGACTTGACGCCATACAGGATATTACTCATGGTATGAGAGGCCCCTAATGGAACAGACAAGAGTGCAGAGACTGAAGAGGAGGAGAGAAAAGACGACAATAGCACGGAGGTATGTGGGGGAGTTGCGGGGGGGGGGCAAGTGCGAAGGAAAAGAACGACGAGAGAAACAAGTAGAGGAAAAGAAGAAAAACAGTAGCAGGGGAGGGCTGTAGGAGGGCTCTGGAAAACATGGGAGCCAGGGGCCCAGTCACCGGCCGGGGTTTCTGAGACCGGGGGTCCTGAATGGTCCGAAAAGGAAAGGTGGACCAGTTGGACATGGTCCGTTGTCAGATAGGATTGCCCGAGGCAGTGCTCTGCGTTTGGGTGCCAGTTGTTGTCTTTGTTGTTTAGTCCGGTGGGGTCACACTAGCAAGAGGGTGAGCAGGGACCCAAGAATCAACACACTGACTCTTGGTCGAGGGAGGAAGCCTCTCTTTATTGTGTGTAGGGTTTTGGCTTTTATAGAGGATGGGAGGGGGAAAAGGGAGCATGTCGTGAGGGGATAGGTGGGCTTGTGGTGGTATGGTTTGAAGTGATTGGATTATCTGTGTGATGGGGCTATTTATGATTGGAGGCTATTATTGTGTGTGTTGTTATGAGGGTATTGGTGCTGAGCAACAGGCAACCTCCATTACCTGTGGCAGTCTGTTCCCCATTTAGGGCAGTGCCTTGTTTCTAGGGTGGAGAGGTTTGATTGCATTGTTGTAACCAAAAACAGGCAATGATGAGAGGAACACAGGATGCCAAGACACTGGGGAGACTGTCTGAACTGCTTGGGCCATGAGAGAGTGGAAGGTTTCCAGTGTGCCGTGGATGGATGACCTTTGCTACAATGTGGGCCTCCTCTTTTACCATGGTACTCTTAGCAAGCTCTGGTCTATGTGGCCTCATCTTTTTAAAAGTTTAGTACTAATGGAAAGTCCAGTTGTTCCTCATGTTCTCAAACTACTAATGGAGTTTTCTTGGCTTGCATTTCCAGCAACAGAGCTGGAAACAGTGCAAGGAACATACTTGGGAAATGGTCCTAGGAGGCTCCAGTGGAAGAACAGGGGAGAGAACAGGTATGCTAGGGTACAGAAGGGTTCCTTAAAAGACATTCATGACTTAATCCCTGAGACCTGTGATAGTTAAGGCTTTTGGAATATGGAGAGGATCCAGATTATTTAGGTGAGTCCTAAATGTAACCAACCAGCTACTCATAAGAAGGAAGCAAAGGGAGATCAGATCCAGGGGGTGGGGGGAGAAGGGGCAACAATACAGTGACAGAGATTGATGGGACATCTTTAGAACCCAAGGAATTCCAGCAGCCATCAAAAGTCGAAAGGATCCTACTCTTTATCCGCCAGAGCAAGAACCACCTGGCTGACACCTTAACTTGGGACTTCTGACCTTGAGAAATATGAGAGAGTATATTTCTGCTGTTTTAAACTATCTAAATCTTGTTGATTTCTCCCAGTGTCCTTAGGAAACTGTTACCACGAGGAAAGGAAATGGCTCTGGTATGTTAATGAATCCATCACCTCTTAGAGTGACTGGGCCCAATCCAACCATAGAAGGTCCAGGTACCACCCTGCCCAGTTATCTCACAGGAGGACAAGGATAGAGAAGGTTCTGTTCATCAGATTTCATGTGCTATCTGATAGCTAGCTCTTCTTGGGTCATTAACTTGCTGGCAGCTCTGGCTTGCTCTGTATCACGGGAAGAGCTTGTCTGTTCTGGAGAAAACCAATAGCAGAACATCTCTTATGGTTTTCTGCAGCACAGCAGCCAGCATTCTCTGGAATAATGAGTGGGACTAGCGTCTGCTCTTGGGGTCCAGGTGGTCATCACCTTGGTCAGACTGTTTTTTCTCCTGATTTCCAAAACTGTACATGGCAAGCTTCCCATCACTGTCCCAGCCCAGGACCCCATCTCCTGCCTAGAGCAGTTTTCTTTTGTTTTCTATGACGCCTGGAAGCTCTGCCTGGGTTGGGGAGGAGAGGAGCTATTATATTTGTACAGATGGAGGTTTTAATCTCATCACAGTTATAGCAAGAAGTGAAGTGGGAAATGGATTTGGAGACAGTATTATAGACTTGAACATCTTCCCTGGCACTCAAATTATGGGAAGAAACATCATCTAGGTGTCCCAGTGACCTACACTCTTCCCTGGCATTACTTCCCTACAGCGTGTTTTCCTGGAGTTGAAGTGTGTTTGGAGGTGTACTGAGGGTACCAGGAATACGAACTACCTAGATAGGCTGGTGAGAAGTAACCTTCAGGTTTAGAAACAGTGTTTAGTCTTGGTAATGAGAGAGGGAGGGTGCTGTTGTATTATCATTTTTTTTTTTTTTTGAGACAGGGTCTTGCTTTGTAGTTCGGGCTGGCTCTGAGCTCACTATGTAGCCCAGGCAAGCTTCAGACTCAGCAATCCTCCTGTCTCTGCCTCCCGAGTGCTGGGGATTACAGGCGTGAGCCACCACACCTGGCACTGTGGTATGTGGTATTGATTGTTGGTGGGCATGAGTCTCCATGCCCAGCATTGTATGTGGCTACCGGGGATTGAACTCAGGACCTTGCGATTGTGAGGCAGACGCCGGAACCACTGAGCTAATCCTCCGGCCTGTTGTATTATCATTTAAAAACTATTAAGCAGTAGGGGCAGGATTTAGTTCAGTGGCATGGTGCCTGCCTTGCAAATGCAAGGTCCTCAGTTGGATCTCTGGTACAAAAAAAATATTATCATTATTAATTGCAACCCATTTAATAGGACAATAAACACAGGCTTATTGCCTTACTACTCAGAGTGTAGTAACTCAACCAGTACAGTCCACAACACTTAAGAACTTGTTAAAAACACAGAATCTCAGCTTTGGGCTCTGCGTTTTACCAAGTCCCCGGGCAGCTCATTAAACTTTGAAAGACTGTGATGTGTTCACCCCACCAAGTTCTGGGCCATTCCCAGGACTGTTGACCTGGGTCTTCTCATAGACTAGAGGGAGGAAGCAGTAAACACCCTAGTCATCTCCAGGAAGCCTCTTCTAGAAGATGTGTGGGAGGTGAGCACATGGTCTTGTTATTTCTGGCTGTCTGCAGTCATGGAAGATTCCTCTCTCACTATGACCCAGCTCTTCAGCTCTCCAGTATATTTAGGTGTGAGAAGTTACCTTATGGTGTCATGTGGCCAAGAAAAGAAGCCACTTCAAATTCTACTGAGAACCAAGAGTTTTAATAAGTTGCTTCTCTGGATACCTCTCTGGCCCCTTTGCTTGCTATTCTAGGCCACTGGGAGTGAAGAACCTGTGCTTTTCCTCTCATGAAGAAACCCTTCCCTGCCCCTCTAGGCTCTTGCTCTGGTAGAGACTGTTAAGAGTCTGCTCCTTAAACCAACCTAGGCTCTGAATAATCCATGTCTTTCCTGTAAGCTCTTTTGAATTCTCTTGTGCTGCAGCGTCGTGGAGAAGAGCCGCCTTGTTATGCCAAAGCCAGCTTCTCCCGTGAGCCTTTCTTACACAAATAAAGTAGATGTTTGCCTTTGTTCCTCATGCTCCACTTTCTTGCACTCCCAGCACAGGCTTTTAACAGAGTTTATTATAAATGGAAAAGAAAGCCCCTAACATTGCAAAGGACGCCTGTGCCTTCTTTGCCTGCTACCTCCTGCCCTTCCTTACTGCCTGTTTTCGATAATGAATGTCACAGGGGGCCGGGGAGATGAATGGGGACTGATACGTGCAAACCATTATTGCACTCAGCTCTCTGGAGTCAGTGAGGGGTGCCATCGCCTGAGCCCTGCCTGGCAAGCAGCAGAAGGCACTTCCTTTGGCAGCCTTTGCATCCTTCATGTCACCCACACCAAGAAGCTTCTCTGTGGTGGCAGGGACTTGGGGAACTGACTCTGGCTTTGCCACCAATGTGCTTAAAGCTGTGATCACATAACCCAAACTTGAGGGTTTTGAGCTTCTGTGCAGTTGAAGCTGGTTCTTCTTGTGCCACAAGTTGTAGGACTGTACATATTAAGATATTCTACTTCAAATGAGGGATAAAATACAGAGTCCAGACTGGGTATAGTGTTACATGCCTGTGACCCCAGGACTCAGGGTGTTGAGGCAGAGGATTGCCACTAGTTTAAGGGCAGCCTGGGCTATACAGTGTGATTAAGGCCAACCTGAACTATGTTGCAAGACCTTGACTTGGAGAGGGAAAGAAAGACAGACAGACAGATAGAAAGACAGACAGAAAGAGACAGAAGTAGACAGACTGCTATCTACTCCATAATGCTTCTTATGAGCTGCTGGTTGTGCAAAAGAAAGACTAATTTTTGTTTTGCTTTGTTTTTTGAAGAAAATATAGTTGATGAGACCTACAACACAGGTAAGGAAGAGGAAAAGAAAGGGAGCATGCTCACTACCTAGAACCCCAGGCTTCTGTTCTCCAGCATGTACCACATCAGGCTTTCAAAAGTCCATCAAAACAACCAAAGGGCCTGTAAACATGTCCTTGTGGCTGTCACAGAGGAGAGGTCTATGACATTCAAAGCAGGGAGATGAAGCCTCACCATGCTCAGCAGGGGAGAGGAAGGTGCTACTGGCTATAAATTATCAAACTTCAAAAGGCTTTTGGAAAAGCATATGGAAAAAGTAGCTTTGAAAAAAGTCCCAGTGCCTGTCATATAAAGCATACAGGGTCTGTTAGAGTGCAACAGCACTTGTCCAGGGGAGTGCATTAATGGGATCTATAAAAAGACTGTGCGCTAGATTCAAGAGTCAGATCCTCTGATTCTCTTGTGCCCTGAGATTCTTGTTTTGGAAGATGTGAGATGAACTTCGGTTGACTATGGATCATTCCCCAGAGCAAGGACAAAAACAGAAGTCAGGCCATGGGAATCAGGAGCTGGGTGCTAGGGCAGGGCCAGGGCGAGGGGCTGAGGGAGCTTGATCTGATGGCTGCTGCAAGTGCCACTGCTCATAGTTTCAGAGGGACTGTGAAGCCTCTGTGACTGGGGTCAGCAATTCTGTCAGTCTGGGATCCTCAGGCCCTACTTTTAGAAATCCTGTGATGATGGGACCTACTTTCTTACATACCACAGGAACATATAAGAAAATCTGTTAGCTGGTCCAGGATGAGGCCAGAGACAGTAGGCAAGGAATGATTCTGGAGCCAAGTGTGGGAGCTCTGCTCTCTTCCCCTTCCTGCGCATGCGCCCAGATGGCATGTGAAGCTGAGATGGAGGGCACCTATCAAAGCTGATGACACTTGGAATTACTGTTATTTTCAAGACATTAAGTCTTGTTACCTTTTCAGTAAGCTGAGCCTCTCAATAGTATTTTTTTCTGATTGAAAATAAAATGCAATCAGTTGAAAAAATAAATAACAGAGAATTTTTAAAAGTGAAATGATGCCTTCATCCAGGCATTCAAAAATGTGGGTCATTTTTATAATCCTCATGGGCAGATCAAATGCTGTAGGATCTGATCAAGACTAATGTGGTTCCAAGAGCCAAAATCCCACTTGAAGCCACTAGACCAAACCAAAGTAATACAAACAAAAGAAAAACAGACTGGAATGAGAAATGTGTGGGCTTAATACATGACACTTTGATTCAGCTCCTATCTTGCCTCTCTGTGCTTCCTGGTTCAGATTTTTAGGAAGAAAGTTGGGTTGGCCAAGAACACAGGGTTTTCCCACCCAAGCAGGAGGGACCCTAGTGTGGTGCTGGGGCCTGTTCCTGTGGCTGCAGAGTGTCATTATCTTAGAAGACATTAAAATAACTGTAAATAACCCAAAATGGAGACTACAGCAAGTCTCCATCTCTATGAGTTGGCCAGTTTATAATTAAATGCACATTGATAAACTGTAACATATCTTATGCAAAGCTTGTCACATTAATCAGGGTTTAAAAAGTATTATAAGTATGCAATAGTTGTGACAAACTTAATATGAAAACTTACTTTTTGTTCATCTGAAATTCACATTTAAATGAGTGTCCTGTCTCTTATCTGGTAACCTACACTCCTATGAGTCATAAAGACTGGAAAACATTTAAACTCTGTCTCAGGCTAAATATTTAGTGACTGTGGGTTGCACGTATTTATGTCCTGCTTGATTCCTGTGATCTGCCTTCACTAATAAGAGAAACAATGCAGCACAATTAGACGTGGAGCCCCTGGTGCTGAGGCCCGGATCTGTCACGTAGGAACTGAGGGGAGCAAGTTGTCCAGCTCTGAGTTCCTGTTTCCTCATCTAGGAACAGGCTCAGCTTTGCTATGTCTGAGCATTGCTGTGAGTTCCATTTCAGTTGCCACAGATGGTAAAACTTTCTTCTTTATAGACTAAATAATACTTTATTGCATGTATGTACCACATTTTCTTCATCTTTTTATCCACTGATGGACACCTAGTTCATTTCCATATCTTGCCTTTTGTATATTATGCTGGGATAAACACAGCAGTACAGATATCACTTTGAGATACTGAGTGCAATTTCGTTGCATAAATATCCAGAAGAGCTAAATGAAATAAGTCAGACACAGAAAGATAAATATTGTCTGATTTCACTTACATGTGGATCTAAAGTAGTCAAAAGGATCGAAGCAGAGAGTAGAACATTAGTCAGGGATTGGGGAGTGGGACATGGGGAGATGTTGGCCATAGTATAAAGTTTTAGAGATAAAGATGAATATATTCTGGAGAGCTCAGGTATTGCACAGTGAAAACAGTACTGAAATGCACACTAGAAATTTGGAGGATCTTGGCTGTTCTTACCACATATGCATGGGCGCAGACACACACACAACTCTGTAGGATGAAGAATATGTTAATTATCTTGATTGTGATGATTATTTTGCAATGTATATATACATTGAATCTTCACATTGTGTACCTTAAGTATGTATAATTAGAGATTTAAAAAAACACATTGGTGTGAGGAACAAGTTCACATGGGTAAAAATATCCAGCAGGAAGCCTGCCATATAGCAGGTGCTCAGGTAACACATCCCCTGCTCTTTACTACTGCCACACAAACAGAAATGCTAGGGGTAATTATTGCCTATTGAGTAGCTATTGTTATTTATAGTAGACAGGGAATAATGTGGTGTGTAATCATTGTCTCATTTAGTTCTCACAATTGAGTGAGGGAGCTACTACTTTTATCCCCAGTTGACTGATAAGAAACTGCAGCTCAGATGGAACAACAGTGATACAAAGAGAGGGGCCTGAGTGATAGAGCCAGGATGTAAACCCCACACAGGGTCTGCACTGTCCGCTTCTTGCACTTAGAAAGCACACATCTCATTGTGTCCGCACTGTTTGGATCTACCCTCTCTTTTGCTGGTATTTACTGAGTGCTTGTGCTGGTGCGGCCCTCTGCTAGAGCCTGGACAAACAGTGAAGAACGAGGCTCCCCACAGGGTTCCAGTCCCAGTCAGCACCAGGCAGCAAACAAGTAAGCAAAGAGACACTGGTGATGTGTAGCATCATACTGTGCTATGCAACACAAAGAGAATTAAATAAAGGAAACAGAGTTGTGACTGGGACTGAGGCTAGCAGAAGGATATGTGAAGTAAAAGTGTCCATGGATGGCTTCCTTGAGGAGGTAGCACATGAGCAGAAACCTCAGGTGAGCATGTGGAGTTACAGGCAGAGGGCTGGGGGCATCACAGACAAGCTGGGAGTGGTGGGAGCTCAGCAGATGCTGGAGTGAAACAAGGGTGCAAGGCAGACGTAGGAGATGAGGTCAGACCACAGCAAGGAGCTGGGGGATTTATTGCTCTTGATAGAAGACATACATTTGCCAGGGACTGCTCTGTTTGTGACCCACAGCACCAACCGCAGCTTCAGGAGAAAGGCCTCTGTCTCTAAGGAGCGGAAGCTGAGGAAGGAAACCAATCATGCCACTTATCGCCCCAGTTTGAAAAGTAATTGCGGACACATGTGTAAAGGCCAGGGCAATCTTTTCTGCCAATTATGTGCCCTGCTATTAGGCGATTAGAAGCTGGTAAAGTCACAGTGTGAGGGATTAGCCTCACCTCCTCTCCTGCCATCTCTGCTTTTCTCCTGCTCCTAAGGGCACATTGCTCCCACCAGGAGCTGGGCCCTGCTTGAGCAGCTGTCTTCCCAAATGGTATCTCCTACCCTCACTTGCTCTTGTCTGCAGAAAGAGAAAAGCTGCAAGAGACCCTCAGAGAAGTGCACTGAAAAGCAAGGTGGCAATATTGAAAACTCATTTACAGTGGCCCTGGTGAAAGCTCTTTGGTCTTGGCTGTTTCCAATGCTGAGTATCAGGCAGATTGCTCTGTGGACTTGGAGCACTTTCATGTCCAGGTTGCCCTTACTGTTTTTTTGGTTCTAACTTTGTGAATCTGCCCATTTTCCACAGGCATTCATTCATGAATTTATCCATCCCTTCATTTTTTACGGTAGCATTTAAATGAGCACCTATTTTCTGCCTAGCATAGAGCTGCTCTCTAAAATTAACAGTGCAGGTCAAATAGTCCTGAACTCAAATCCAAACTCAGCTCCTGTAGTTATTCTTTTTTTTTTTTTTTTTTTGGAGATAGGGTCTCTCTTTGTAGTTCAGGCTGGCTCAGAGCTCCCTGTGTAGCTCAGGCAAGCCTCGAACTCAGCAGTCCTCATGCTTCTGCCTCCTGAGTGCTGGGATGACAGGCTTGAGCCACCAAACCCAGCATTTGTGGTATGTGGTGCTGATTGCTGGTGGGCATGAGTCACCATGCCCAGTATTGTTGTATGTGGTTACTGGGGATCAAACCAGGGCCCTTGCACTTGCTAGGCAGGTGCTGGGACCACTGAGCTAAATCTCTGGCCCTCCTGTAGTTATTCTTATACTCTCTTGTTTCATCAGAAATGTGAGGATGGGAGCAGAATGAAGTTCTTTGTCCCTCTAATTCTGTTTGTTTATCCTGATGTTTGGCCTTGGTGCAGAGGAAATTTTAGGCTCGTACCTCATCCTATTACAGCATGAGAGAAGTACAAGAGGACATTGAGTGGAGTGGAGGTGAAGAACCAAGGACCAGGCAGCTCCACAGGAACTGGTACCCAGGGAGGGCAAGACTTGAGGGCCTCAGGAGCTGGAGGTGGCTGTGACATGGGGAAGAAAAAGGCTGAAAAGGAAGAAAGGAGCAGACATGCACGAAGGGACCACATGGTCCATGCACATCCAGCCAGGCCATCCTGTGCCAAAGTTGTTGTGTAGCTTGGCTGGCTAAGGAAGGAATTGCAGGAACCAGACACTTGGGCTCCCACAGCCTCTCATTAGCTGTGCGACCTCAGGCAAAGCACTGTCTCCTCTGCAAAGTGAGGCTGATAGAGGGGTTTACCTCACAGGAAGGCTCAAGGGTCTCAGTGGGGTGATCCACGCATAGTGCATAGGATCATGGCTGCCCCAGAGTCACCATAGGATGCACATTAGCAGCCTTGGGATTCTAATTCTCTTCCCAGAGCCTCCTCCCCCTTTCCTGTCTGCACTTCTCCTGCCACCATTTGACCCTGTCTCATGTTTTCAGGTTGGTTATTCTTCACTCTCCATCCCCCAACTAAGATGTAAGTTCCTTGAAGTCTGGGACTTTGATCTGTGTTGTTTGCTACTATATTTCCGACTATTTCCTGGGATCGTTCTTGACACACACAGGAGAACAGTCAAGACTTCTTATGTATGGAGAGGATGAATAAATAAATGAAAAAAAACCAAGCAGATCATTATTCTGCTGTCTGTTGTGCTTGTGGTCAGCTCTGAGTGCGAAGGGTGCCTACCCAACTTGTCAGCATAGGTATAGCAACAGTGTGCCATGATGTTAGCAACAATTCATCTAGCTTCTGGAGGGTGGAGACACAGGCCTGTGAGATGTCCAGCTCTGCCTGGCACACAGAAATGCCCAGTTTTGACACCTGCTAGTGACATCCTTGCTATGCAAGGTGCGTCCATCCTCCATGACAATCCAGGTTCCTTCTGAGGTGAGGAACCTGACAATGACAGCCATGACTAGAGGCCCTGCCCATACTGCACTCAGGATCTCTGATTCTGTTTAAAAGGCAGCAAAGGCATATGGTCAGGGCCATGGCTCTCTAACTATGTGCCCTGGAATTCACTAGGATTTCACCATCTTGTGACAGGTTACTACTGTTCAAATGTACCCCGCCTTTGACTCAACGGGATTGCCTGAAATGGAAATATTTAGAAGCTTCTGTATAGCAAGTGGTCCACAACTTGGGACAGTGGCCAGTTCTGCCCTTCAAGGCCTATTTCTCAATCCTTGGTGGTTCCTCTCTTCTCTTACAATACCTTTTCCTTATGTTTCTGGGTGACAGAGTTGGAACAGGATGATTGGAAGGGAACTGCGTGGTAACTGCTCCTACCTCTCACAATACAGGGACAGTGTGTATTAAATGAACCATGTCACCTGTCATAGGGAAATCAACCAGTCCATTCTACTGAAGGGGCATCTGGGACTCAGACAGGAATGAGCCCTTTTACTAGATAGGGCATGGTATACATCCTCATCAGATGAAGAGAAGCAGGGTAGCAGCCTGGCCAAAAGTCCGTGTGTGAGGGCCGGAGGGTTAGCTCAGTGGTTCTGGCGCCTGCCTTGCAAGTGCAAGGTCCTGAGTTCGATCCCCGGAAACCACATATAATGCTGGGCGTGGAGACTCACGCCCACCAGCAATCAATACCACATACCACAGTGCCGGGCATGGTGGCTCACGCCTGTAATCCCAGCACTCGGGAGGCAAAGGCAGGAGGATTGCTGAGTTCAAAGCTTGCCTAGACTACATAGTGAGCCCAGAGCCAGCCCGAACTACAAAGCAAGACCCTGTCTCAAAAAAAAAAAAAAAAAAAAGTCCGTGTGTGAGACCCTGGACATTTGCACTTGTGTCCCCTTTCCACCAGCTGTCTGCCTCAGTTTATTCCTTTTAAAGTGAGGAGAGTGAACAATAAATGTGGCCTTTTTATTATCAGAAGTATCAAACAATCTGACACATAAAATGTACATAGATCTGTAGCTGGCACATTATCAATAAATCTTGATTATTGATTATAATGAGTAACACTTAAATAATAATAAAAATGGCAATATTTTTTAAAATGACACAACAGGAAATTTGAAGATGAAATGATTGTCTCAATTAATTCTGAGCTAATATCAGCTATTATGTCTGTAGTTATTCCCACAATGAAGCACGGCAATTGGCAGGGGTCCAACACTCAACCATAGTGAGTTAAGTAGAGGAGCCAGTCTGACTCTGTGGATGACAGGCTGGGGTCTCAGCCTGGGCCGCTGGACTACCCAGGCTGTGCTTATTTGTCACCAGCAAGGAAGCCAGGGCTGAGCAGGCAGGGATCCATTCTCTTTCATGAGACAAAAAGGCGGGGATCAGGTCAGGGTCTAGACTCTCCAACTCCCAGCTTACTGCACTTGGTCCCTTTACCTCAGTACAGGCCAATGGTCCTCAGTGAAAGGAGGCAGCCATGTATTATATGGAGCTGGTGGGGGTTTGATGAGGAAAACTTGAGTGTAAAGCACTTGACCAAGGGCCTCACACTTAGTAAATGTCACAGCTTGCAACTATTTTTCATGTGTGCACTTATTAATGCATATTATTTTGAAGTCACCTATGTTCTTGGAACTGGGCTTATTGAACATGTAGATGAGATCAGATTTGGTTCCTTGTTTCAGGCCCTCAAAAGGGACTCCAGTAAATGAATCAAATGTGCTTGGGTTGTTAAGGGACAGCTCCCTGGAGGAAATGGCAGTAATGGTGGTCTTTCTTACTATTTTCCTGTATGTTTGTGATACATAATGGATACACACATTCATTTGGAAGTGGTTCTTAATGGTAAATGACCACCAAGTTGACCTATGCTGGTACAGGAGAAAGTGGTGGGGAGATTCCAAGGAAGCAGCTTATGGAGAGGTCCTGAAAATGATGAAGTGACTGTGCAGGACGTGGCAAGGGAAAATGGCAGCATGTTCTATATGGCTGGTGCTTACATTCTGTTGGAAGAGATTTCTCTAAAAGTAGTTTAAGGATCCATATACATAGAATTAAATGCCAAGGTACATCATATTCCCAATGGGAGTGATTCTTTTAAACAGCCACCAGCCTATATGCTCTGCTCTCTGTCACAAGATCATGCATTTGGACTATAACCTAAAGGCACTGAGAAGCCGTTTAAGGCTTCCTACAGATAGCAAAGGACAGAAACAAGGTTGCTGTTTTTCACTGATAAAAGAAAGGGTGCTCAAGTACTAGGAGATCATTATTCAATGAATTTAAAATTATCCTGGCAAAAATGTGGAGCCAGACTGGGGATTTGGGAAAGATAGACAACTATGATTAGTTAGCTCAATTCCAGAAAAATACTTCCTGTTCTTGTTACTAAGACAATTGTTGAATAAGTGAATGAATGATTATTCCATGCTACTGTCTTTGACAGTGATGGTTTAGGGGCTTGTGAACAAACCGTGCTTACTGGGACTAAACAACCACTTGAACTCCCAGAGAAAATGACGTCCAGAAGCACCTTCTGGGAATGTGCTAAGACCTCTCCTTCACCCACTTGGCTCCATTACAAGCCCAAGAATTCTTTTTCTTCTGTCCTACCTCTCTGTGGTTTCCAGAGTCTGCAGGGGACAATGAATTAATAGATTCTTCACATAAACAGGAACTTGGCTCTTTGGAAAGGCTTGGATGGATTGCAAACCTGTCAAGACAGAGAAAATTCCATTGAAAACACTCTACTTTATGTTGCTCAGGTGTGCACTGGTTCACCTCAGCCTCTCCTGATTCCTTGGAGGGGCCCTCAGTTTACCCAAGGCCTGTCCCCCCAGTCACAGAGGATTGGTCTTAGCAAGGAGGATGTGCAGGCTCTCCCTTAAGGTTCTGGCCCTCAGTCTTACATTTTATACCACAGGAGCCTCTCAACTGTGCACACTTACTCCTGACTGGACATCTGCAGGGTGACTTCTTGGCAGAGGCTGGCAGTTATCAGCTGCTGGGCCACTTCATATTCCTGATGGGGGTTAATTCATTTAGATAGCACCACCTTGTCTGCTATATTCTTGGTCACAAGATCATCCATCCCTTTAATTCCTAATAAATAGATTACCAACTGCTTGTCATGTGCAAGCATTTGTCATGTTTCTAGGTTCTGGAAAAGAATGATTAAGAAACAGACATTTGATTATCATCACGGAGCTCGTAATCTACTGATGGAAAGAAGGCCATGAAGGAGTTAACAACAGAGAGAATAGTAAAGAATGATGGAAAGTCTCAAGGAAAAACAAGTAAGGAAATAAACTAGTGATTGGTGAAATGATGGAGGACAGTTCCTCTTCTGAAGAGATGACATGCAGATGGATTCCAGGAAGGTGAGAAGGCCTAGAATTGGGCAAAAGAATATTCCACATGGAGAAACTAAGATGTGCAAAGGCCCAGAGCTAGGGAAGAGTTTGGTACATATAATGGTTGAGAGAAAAGCAGAGTGTAATCAGCAAGGCAAGAAATGAAAATAGCATGAATTTAGTGAAGGAGGTAGGAGATAGTTTTGTAAGACTTTGGCAGGTATGGCAATCTTCCTTTTCCTGTCACATGCTGAAGGAAAATTTTGTAAGTAAAGACATGTCCACTTAGAGCTTTATGCACTAGAGAAGGAGCAGTATAGAAAGTTAATGTTTATGTGTGGTGGCATGGGGTACATAATGGGTGACACTTTGAGAAGCCCTACTATGAGAGGCTGCAGAGAAGCCAGGGGGGTTCTGGTAGTCCATTTCTTCCTTTGCAATGGATGCAGACCTTCCAAACAGCTGGCTGGCAGGGCTCAGGAAGGCTCTTACCAGGCACCTGCATTCCGTGGTCAACACATCGCTCTCGTATCTGTTATCTCAGTGCGGGGCACTGTGTGGGCAATGAGCATCCAAAGGGGAGAGGCAGGCCTTGCCTTTGCCTTGAGGAAATTACACACCAGTCATTTAAAATCGACAGAGGCGAGGGTTACAAAACAAGCTTCTTAGACTTGCCTTTTCTGTCTCTCATTTGGTTAAATTCTGGCTTCTGTCACACATTCACAATCATTAAAATGTAGTTTTCTGTGCTTAACTTGCTTCCACAGATTAACTTTCGCTAACTCATTATGGTGGCCCTGACCTTGGTCTGTTCATGAAAGACCATAGAAACTATTAACCGGGTGGGTTTCTTTTTATAGGAACAGCACAATTTTATCTGCTAGAGGGCATTGGCAGATTTGGATTGCATTGTAAGTGAATGTATCCACTACAAGCATTCATGGATCTGCATTGCATTGTAAATAAATTTCCCCAAGTAATTGTTAAGTGATGGCCTTACAATCATTCTGGCATAAGAAAAACAGCCAGAGAGAGAGATTCAGCAGCTTTGCAGCTAGTGTTCAAAAAAAAACCTGGGAATTTGCAGGGAGTCAGCCAATGTAGATGAGGTAGATGAACACACATGGCCATTTGGTGCCCCGAGAGATTATCAGGGAACTGGATTTGTAATTAAGAATATTAAGTGTTGGTCATGCTCATGTAAAGTATCTACTCTGGGTATAAGTGTTCAGGTTTCATCCCCTTCCCCGAGCTACTCAGAGTCCCAAGAAAAGGACTTGTATGTCTATATGTCAGCTGTTTCTGGATAACAAACCTCTGCAATAATCTGTGATTTTTGGTGGGAGCACGTATTCTATGGATCTGTGGATTGGCTAGGTTTGGCTGATCTGATCTAAGCTGGACCATTCTGCTTTCACAGCACATCTGGGCTGGGCTGGCTCAGCAGCACGTTTCTCATCCTGCTCTGAGCAGGCACACAGCCAGGGCATGCTCTTTCCCTGCAGATGGTGGCGGGTGAGAGAGCAGAGAGAAACTCATGAGGCCTCTTAACTGCATGCTGTCACCCCTGTCTCACTTGTTTGCCAACACAAGCCACATGGATCAGCCCAAAGTCAAAGATGAGGAAATTCCATTTTTGATGAGGCAAGGATTAGATGCTAGAAGAATGGCCCTCAGAGCTAATCTGCCACCCTCATAAGTGTGGCTTTCATTCACCTACCCTCCCATAGCTTAGGTTCTGTGCCACACGCTGTGCAAAGCAGCAAGGAAGATCACTGTCACACTCAGACCAGACCCATTCTTGGGTCAGGAATCTGGAGAAAAGACTTCCTGGTCTTGTTATTCTTGTCAAGGTTTTCATTTACTCTGGAGCTCTGAACTATGGGAACTTGTCTGCTGCTGTCCTTCTGGTCACCAGCCCCTTCCTTGTGCTCCCTTCATTGCAGCTCAGTGGTCCTCCTAAGGTGTGAGGACCGCAGTATCATTGTTAAAGATCTTATCCAAATGCATGTTAATTATCGCCTGCCAAATGCCTGGATAGTCTCTCTCTGTCTCTCTCTGTCTCTGTCTCTCTCTCTCTCTCTCACACACACACACACACACACACACACACACACACACACTGCCATTTTGCAACTAATTTAGATGGGATTGTGAAGAGTAAATTTAAAGTTCACTTAAAAGGAAGTGTTGTATTATGAGTGTTCTTTTATTTGGCTTCTCATCCACAGGTACAGCAAACAATACTTCTGTCAGGTGGAGCTCCATGGTGGTTTTGAATGTCATGGAACCAGTCACAGTGGAGCCCTGGCTTCCTCTTCAACATGAACTCTGTAGCTCTGGCTACCTTGAGTCCCCTACCATCTCCTGTAGTGCCTTGTAACAGGATATAGTTTTTCTCTGAGCCCTGTTTCCTTACACAAAGCATATCTTATTATTTCTTTTCCTGTTGCTTCGTTCAGTGGTTAATATATGATAGGCTGTTTATGAACATTTCCTAATGAATGAATGAGTGAATAACTGTGAGTCATGGAAAATTCTCTAGAGTAGCAATTCTTAAATTATGCTCTTTGAAGGTTTGTAAAATATAGAACGCTAGACCTCAACTTAAGTTTCCAATCTGTGGGTCTGGGGGAACCCTGAGGATTTGTCTTTCCCTGGTGACACTAATGGGGCATCCTGGGGACCGTACTCTGAAAGCAACTGCTCTGCCATATGATGCTGCAATGGTTCTCTGTGTAGAAATCACCCCGGCCACTAATTCTGGGTAAGGGAGACACCTAGAGGGGGGTTCTAACCACTTCCTATTTGCAGATAAAGTTGGTGTCTGAATGTCCAATTTTGCTGTTAAGGAAGAACTAAAGTCTTCAAGACAGGCTAATTCAATAGAAGTGACCTAAAACTCATGGTGCTTTCATCTTCACTGCTGCTTTAGAAATCCTAATTGTGTTGAACGTGTTCATAAAGAATGTGATATTAGGACAGAACCTAAAAAGACCAACAAGTGTTTTCTATCTTATTCCTGAGTCTTCATGCCCTTCAGACAATGGTGAAATTTAGAAGAATATCATCCTCCACAAATGCTTTCTCAGTGTTGACAAACTCACTCTAGCCTCTATAGCTGCTCTGTGCTGTGTTTGGTTTTAGGTCAAGACCATCCTGAGAAGACCTTGCCTCATAGGAGGCTGTGACTGAGAATTTCTAGCATAGAGACCATTTACTCTCTTTCTGAATGAGGCTTCCACAGACTCTAATCTAGAAGATGAGTTTATAGGTGCAAAAGACAGAAATGGAGTTTATGTTCCAAAGGCAAAGATAGTGTAACTGCTGGTCAGCTGTTGCTAACAAGCTACCCCAAGACTTAGAAGAGTGGTGCACTCTTAGCTCATATATGTTGCCCAGGACAAGGCCCTGGTAGGTTTGCTCAGACATCTGTGGGTCCTGGATTGGAGATTCCTCTTTCTAAGGACCAGCAAGATCACTTGAGGTTCCCTTTCAAGGTTTGATGAGGCCCTAGTGAGAGCAAGCTGAGGCAGCAGAGTCTTTGATGCCTTGAACTTGTAAGTAGCCTGCCATCACTTTCTTCTTATTTCCCAGTCACAGAAGTCCACCAAGGCCAAGGTTGAGTACACAGATATGGTTTGGGAGAACTGAGACAGCAATGCAAGAGGTAAGACATAGTGTGAGGTCCTAACACAGAATGCTATCCAGACACATATAGCAGCTTTTGGCTTTAAGAGAGAGGGCAGAGATGCTACTTTTGGCCAGTACTTTGGTGACCAGGGAAGCCTGGGGGATGGTGCACGGTCCTGTGTATGGAGTGTTATACTGTAAGCACTAAGGTATGTTGTTTGCTGTGTGACATGGACTTCCCTTCTTGCTACCCAAGCATGCTCTTGTTACAGAGGCCTCTGGGCACTACTGGCAGCTGTTTTGGCTCTTGAGGGTACCTGTCTTGTTTGCCACTATTCTAAGCAAATTCTCATCACATCATCACAATACCTGCAGAAGGCTGGTGCAGTCTGAGAACTTCTTTCTGCTGGGCTCTACACTCTCTCTCTCTCTCTGTCTCTCTCTCTGTCTCTCTCTCTGTCTCTCTCTCTCTCTCTCTCTCTCTCTCTCTCTCTCTCTCTCTCATGTACTTGCTCACATGGATACGCCCACATGGCCACTTACACTCAATTTGGAAAGGTCTCATCCACATCAGCCCATGAGAGAAAACAGTCTCATTCACTGGTACTCACAGGAGACAGCTTCTGAAAGTTGGGCCATCAGCTCCAAAGCCAGGAAGGTGGGTCTGGAAGGTGGTATGAACCTCCAGTGTATGTGAGGGCATGTGCAGCTTCTTAGGGAACCCATGGTTGTGACAGCAGCTAGGGCTCAATCAGCCTGTGGAGGAATGTGGAGTGCAGATAGGCAGAGAGTGGCTTTCAGATTCAGTATTTACTTGTCATCATTGATTAATCCATCAACCAAAAGATCCTCATTAGAGGGCTGCAGGAAAAACCAGGCAACACACATAAATGGATTTACTCTCAGAAGTCTTTTGTCAATGGAATGAAATTAATTTTTCTCCTCTCTTTGTTGACTAAATCCTGATCTCATATCTTCTGGGTAAGTTCCCGTTCTGTTCTGGGGGTATTGAGGGGAATAGGGGTCAAAGGGGAAAGTAGCATCATTTTTTATAACTATCCTTGAAATGGTAGTGTTCCCATTTTATTGGTGAGAAGCTGAGGATGGCATAAAAGCAACTTGCTCAATGTAAGCAGTCTAGAGATTTGAATCTGGGTTTCATCATGCTGACAGACCTTTTCCTACCTTCCCATCTTGGGGTGCTTGGAGGGCTTGAGACCTTGTGGGCTTCACACCTCAGCAGACTCCTGACATCATCTCCTTCTAGCCCTGCAAACCTTGTCTCTGTGGTGAAGTCTGGGGTGTGTCCACCTGGAATCAGGTGCACTTGCCTGATGCTCCTCTCCTGCCAGGGGATCAGGACCTCTGACTCCCCAGCCCTCAGGGGTAGCTGTGCCTCTGCTGCCATGGTCTGTCTCCAACTGGCCCTCTGTTAGTGTGCTTCCCTTGCTCTTTGGCAAATGTAGTTCCTGAGAACACCCCCCAAAAGCTACCTGCTCAAATCTGCACCTTGCTACCTATTGCCAGGGAAACCAGCCTATCTCACACTGGCAGTGAAATGCTCCAGCCTCAGAGAGAAATGTGTCACTTCTGCTCTCAGATCTTTGGCTACATTTATCATAAGATCCCACTCCAAACATAAGGGGTCAGGCAATTATAACCCCTATTTCTCCAGAAGAGGGAACTGTACATGTTTGCTTGAAAATAATAGAATGGGAGAGACCATGGAAAAGGCCGACAGACTTGCCAGTTCATGATCCTGCATTGGCCTCTAAGTGTGGTCTTGGATGTTCCCTACTCTGAGAAGGCTTCCCTCGCCCAAGCTGTTGCTTGTGGAAATTGGGCCTGACCTGCATTGTCACTGGTCACCTGTTGAGTGGTCTCTGCTGTCTCCCCATCTTTGTGTCTATGGATCCATGGTGTCAGTTCACTTTTCCCCCAATTGGGAAGATGGCTTATTCCCTAGAGCAGAGAAAAAATAAGGATGTTTTGGGATAGCCTGTTTGGCTCCCCAGTAGCCTGCTTTCCTCTTGTCAGTGGGCAACATGGGTACAAGTATGGGTATCCAAACATATGGCTCATCATCTGGCATGTCATCTGTCAAAGATTTTCTTACAGGCTCAGGGCAGATGGCCCTATGTATGCAAGGAAAAGACTAGAGGTAGCAGAGATACTGCCTTTCCAGTCTTTCTGGGCATCATTTTGGCAGCACTGCTATCTGTTGCCTCAGCACTGGCTAAAGCCGTCTCTCATCAGCTGGCATTGCATGTTAGTCCAAGTCCGGGGCACATATGAAATGACCATATGACCAAACAGCAGAAGGTGAAGGAATCAAAAAGCAAAGTGGTTTACATTTATCGAGTAGGTTTCTGGGTCACTTAATACCCACCACACACTTGGGAGTCTTCATTTGTATTTTCATTTCACCCATGGGCAAATAAAGGCACAGAGAGTTTGAGTGACATGCTAGTCAGCGGCAGCGTTGTGGGTTGAGCCCAGGCAGGGGCTTCTGACTCTTGGTGCCTCCTCACCTTCTGCCATTTCTTGATTGTCTAGCTGTCTATTCCTTTAACACACACTACTCGCTGTCTCCATGTCCTAGGCCCTGTGCCAGGTGTTGGCAGGCAGCCTCAAGTCCCTGGATCTCGGCACGAGCCATTATTCAGTGTTCCATTGTAATGGATGTCACACGATGCATCCATTCCAGTACTTAGTGCTGGAGGCATCGTGGTGGATGGCATTGTACACGTATTTCTCACATAAGAACTGTGTGACTGACCTGCTCACATATTGCTTTGGCCACCAGGAAGCTCATATTCAAATCAGAACAAATCCTTTTCAGTTTGGAATTAGCACCTCAGTTTCCTGCACATTTCCTGTGGTTTAGATCTTCTCTTTTGGCTGCATAAATGTCATTTTTTGTAAAATACCTTAGACCCTTTTTAGAACAAAGCTACAGGAAAAGGATTACATCTTTATTATTCATTCTTAGATGACTGCTGGAGAAAGCAGGCCTCATGCCTTCATTCCCAAAGCACTCTACTTATAAAATTCCTTGAGTAATGGCTACTTGTGTTTTGAGTCCCAGGAAGTAACCTAATGTCTATGAAAGGTCACATGTATGCAGGGGGGAAAAAAGTTTGTTTTTTTCCTCCTCGGGTCATGGCCCCAGCCTTGTGCCAACTGTACACTTGAGGAGTAGGTGGCCAGACAGACTCTCACCTGAGCAGTTAATAAAATCTATTGCTCTTTGATGGATTTTCCCTGCAAGCTGGAATTGATCTGTCCTCTTCATGATTTGTGAGATGGCAGAGGAACACCAAACACCATCGTGGCTTGGGCCACGTTAGGGGGAAAAGAAAGAAAAGGAAAAAGAAGTCCATTGCCAAGGCTTTCCCGACGTAGAAAGAGCTGGGACTGCTGGGGTCATTTTCTTTGATTTATTGGAAATAAAGTGGATCTTATTAACATTTTAATAAAGAGAATCATTTTGCACTAGGCTGCAAGTGGCCGCCGGTCCCCGGTGCAATTCCGTGTAATTCTGTTCTCTAGAAAGTGGAGTCGGCTGGCGTTGCCCAGCGTGATTTGTGAGGCAGGGCCCCAACAGTCCAAAAAAAAAAAAAAAAAAAAAAAAGCTACCGTGCTGCCTCCTCGGAGGGGCTCTTCCTCCGCGCGGTGCGGGCGCGTATCTGCCATGCAAAGCGAGGGAGCTTTATGAAGAAATCCGTCTTGTAAAGCCATTGGTCCTGGTCATCAGCCTCTACCCAATGCTTTCGTGATGCTGCCGCTGATCTATTTGGGAAGTTGGCTGGCTGGCGAGGCAGAGCCTCTCCTCAAAGCCTGGCTCCCACGGAAAATATGCTCAGTGCCGCCGCGTGCATGAATGAAAACGCCGCCAGGCGCTTCTAGTCGGGCAAAATGCAGCCGAGAACTCCGCTCGTCCTGTGCGTTCTGCTGTCCCAGGTAGGGAAGAGGAGACGCAGCGCGTTCGATTCTATCGGCAGCTCAGCTCCGGCCAGGGGCATTCAGGGGGAGGCTGGGGGCTCCGGGCGCGGCTGTGAAGGCAGAACCCAGCTCCGGAGGGAGGTCAGCTGCCTCGCGGCCGATGCGAGGGTCCCCGGCTTCCCACTCGGGCTCGGGCTCGGGCTCGTGCGCGCGCGCGCGTGTATGTGTGTGTGTGTGTGTATATGTTCTGGGGGGAGAGCTTCCGAGCCCCCCTTTTTTTGTAAGCAGGGGCGACATCCTCGCCTACATCAAGTGGGGTAACTTTGGTTTGCCTCCTCCAGAGGCTCCTGCATTAGTGAAAGACTTGGAGGCGACTCCAAGGAGTCCTGTTTTCCCTGAGCCCAGCGCCCGGTGGCAGAAACGCCGCTCCGGTCCGGATCGCGGGCTGCCGGGCTGGAGAGGCCGAGCTGGCATCGTGGACTTCCCGGGGCGCGCGCCCCCTCGCCCAGCCCAGCAGCGTGCTGGAAGGCGCTTCTGGAAGCCAAGCGCCGCAGCCCGGCTGCTGCTGTCGCTCAAAGGCGCCGGCGCCGGCCGCGCCTGCTGGGGTCCTCTGTCAGCTCAGTCCCGAGCCCGCCCGGAAGGGCCAGATCGCTGTCGGCGCCGGGACGCAGGGCCCAGCCCCCTGCCCCCCATTGTCCAGCCAGCTGGAGCTGCGGCCGCCCGAGCCCAGGCTGCGTTGCCTTCCCGGGGCGGGCGGGTGCAGAGCTCAGAGAAAAGTTCAAGCCTTGCCCACCCGGGCTGCAGCTGCCTCGTTAACCCTCCAAGCGCTGCGGCGGGCAGGCGGGCCGAGAGCCAGCCGGAGAGGGATGTGGGAAGAGTGGCCCTCCGCAGCCGCTCAGCATCTCGGGGATCCCAGCAAGTTTCTGGGCAGGGAAGCAGCACGGAGGCCAGGCTGAGGTGCTGGCAGCTGTGAGGAGGCCCAACCTAGTCAGGGCCTGTGGCCCCAGAGCACCCTGCTCTAGTCCCTCCATGGCCTCCTTGACTTCCTTTGGGACCCAGAGTGGGCTGGCAGCCTACAAGTAGGTGGGTGAAAAAAGGCAGGGCTGGGCAGGAGGCAGGAAGGGGACAGGGAGTGCCATGGGACGCTTGGAATGGAGCTGAGTTGTGGCCAAGTCTCCTGCCTGGATGCCAGAGCAAGAGGCACATGTGCTTGTTGGGATGAGGAGGGGCAGAAGCACAGGGTCTCAGGCAGGTATGAGGAGACCCTGTGCAGCCTTGAAAGGGGCAAATACTGCTGGATCACTGTTGGGTGAGTCTGTAAATGGACCCGCATCCCAGGAACACTGTGACCATGGAAAGTACTCCAAGAAGGGATTTGTGGCTGGTGGTGTCTGGTTGCTCATTTCTATGGTGGATGTGCTGCTCCACACAAGACCAGTCAGTTCTAGCTTCTCTCCTGACAGGGTGATTTACTGGTGGCCTGCAGTCCTGCCTCACTTTTCCAGTCTTTCTAGGCTCCAAACCATGGCTATATGTTGTACATGCATTGTAGTGAGATGGTTCAGAACATTCCTCAGATGGAAGGTTCTGACAGATTCTTCCTGCCCTTCTGCCAGTGGTTCCTCCCTGTGTAAGTTGCTTCATCTCTCTGAGCTTCCAGGTGCTCCACTGTGAAACAATCTACTGCTTTTCTGGGACTTCTGGGTAGCGTTGCAGTATTCAACAGGATGCCCTAGGTAATGAATCTGCACAGGTCTGCCACTCTGGGCACTTTTGTAAATGTTGCCTTCACAGAACTTTACCTGGTGTGTTTCTACCTCTGTTCAAATTCCAGAATTTGCTTGAAGTTATGCTTCCTGCAGAGCAGGTCAGAAGGAATGACAGCTGTCGAGATCCTCACACATAGTACGTGGTACGTGGTGCCCTGTACAGAGCTTCTGTGTATCTCCTCCCCTCAGTCTGGCTGGCACAGGTGTCTTCTGAAGGCTCACTCATTTCCTTTAGAACAAGAGTTGAATTGCCTGTTCTGAGGTGCTTATTTTTCTCTTCGATTGTTACACATGATCAGAGCAAATGTCCATATCAGGACAGTAATTGATATCCTGGTAGCAATAGCACCTCTCTAGGAAATCATGCAGGTATAATCACCAGCAAGAGGTTCAAGTGCAAGCTTTGTGTATCATAAAGAAAAGTTGGAAAGTCTTGAAGCCTTTGAGTCAACCAGAAAATAAAACACAAAACTTTCCTGAGGCAGAGAAAACAGAAGAAAGGGAAAAACAATGTAATAAAGCAAATTAGTCACTCTGCCCTGGTGGTGCTCAGGCAAGCCTGTGTGTGTTTTTCCATCGCAGTTGTGAGACCTTGGGTCTGGCTTTGAAAGCCATTAGTCTCTGTAAGCTTTTGGCATTTGGGTAGGAGATGAGGAATTCTAAGCAACAATGGCTGGAAGCTGGCAAAGTTAAGCGACAGTCATCTTTCCTCTCTCTTGGTTTTTTAAGGGAGAGACCAGCCCAGAAATGGCCCTGGAATGTGACTACAGTAATGAATGTGACACAAATTAAGAGACATGAGCTAGAAATTCCACTGTAAATAGGATTTCTCCAGCTCCCATTGGGTAGCCCTTGCAGCAAACTCAAAATTTCAACAATGATGAGTAATCCACCAAGAATTAGGATTTCAGGGAGTGGTTCAGGTTTGGAAAGCAGTCTCTGAGGAGTGCCTAAAAAAGTCTTCCATGGAATTCTGAGATTGTGATTTAAACTGAGGAATTCTCTCTTGGTGTAAAAAAAATCTCGATTTTCAGGATTTTAAATGGGAGTCTGTGGCTTTTAGGATGCTTTCAGCTTGATATGCTTTAAGAGCAATGTTTCTATGTGGAACCTTTTTGAGGAGAGGAAAAGACTCAGTTGTAGAAAGCAACTCCATCCTATTGCTTAATACATGGTAGTCCGTTAGATTTCAGGAGCACTGGGGAAACACATGCAAATGGCAATGGTGATCAAAGTTGTAGAGTTCACATGTCTGAATACTTTTTTGGTTAGTTCCAAAGAGATTCAAGAAATGGTGAATATGTGATTTGGATTCCATGTTGCAAGCCTCTATCTAAAACTCTGAGCTTATCTCCCCTGTCCTGCTTCCCTCACATCTTCCTTGTCCTTTCTTTGGCTCTTGCGTGTTACATTAAGTAAAATCTGTTCCTTTCTGGAAGCATTGTTACAGTGTGTGTTTCAGTGAAATTGCCAAGCAAAAGAATATACTCATAACTGCATTGTGTGAAAGTACCAGCATTTGGATGTGATAATTGAACTTCATTCTAAAATTCTGTCTTTGGACAAAAGGATAGCAAGGTTCTTCCTGTCCTTCCATAAACACAGTTACTTGGGAGAGTCCACATAATTTCTGTCTGGGGGAGGTAAGGAGAAGCCAAAGTAGCAGTTTAATTCACACTTGATTGACAGTCCTATCTTCTAAATAATTTAAAGTATTTCTGCATATGTCATATATGTGTGTGTATTTTCATTTTGTGTGTTTTGACTTTGTTTTAATACCTACTGAAAATTTTCTCCAGAAGAGGGCTCCATCCACAGCATTACAAAATTTTTGAATTTACTGCTCATGTTTTAAAGAACTTCAGTGTAGCAGCTCCAATGAAAACAATACCATTCTTTTTACTCCAGATTAGTTGCTACAAGCTCCCCAAAATGAGAAGTACTGTCAGTTTTAACTGGTTTCTTTCTTTGTATTTTCCTACTGTAATTGGTTCTGTTCTATTTTATTCTTTACCTTGAATCCCCTCAGTATGTTAAAGTAAGGAAAATTTCAAAGACCTTTGCAGACAATGCAGCATGCAATGTGAGGAAGTTCTGAGATTTCCTGGCATTTGCCTTTGGTTGGACCTGCTTTTATGCTTCAGGCAGCCAAGAGATAGGATCAGTTGTGCCTATGCAGGGGGATAATCTTCCCTATTAGGTGACTACCCAGAAGAGTGAGTCATGAGCCAGAACTCCACCCTCCAACATTGGTTGAAAAGGAGGCAGAAATATCTATCTGTCATCCAATTACAATAATCAGTTGGCCAGAATCAAATCAAGTGACCAGTGGTTTGGGCACTGTTTCCATTTAGCTGTCAGCAAGGTGTCCACATGCCGAAAGAATCTGGCTCTCCTGAGGGACGCTGCCAATACAATTCCTTGCAGCCAGTCTTTTTTGCAGCACAGGAACTGGCAGGACTGCAAAATCCCTTGTGCCTTCCACAGGCGCTTGGTGGTGGCTGTATCCTAGGGATAGGAAGGAAGGTCATCCTTGTTCTGAGGAGCAGCTAAGGGAAGGCGAGAGAGAAAGAAGGACAGGGTTTTCAACTTGGAGAAGAGACAAACCTGGGACATATGGAGAATGGCCCTCCATTTGGTGTAGCAAAATGATCCTTAGGTCATCTGCTTGCTGTTAATCTTTCCCAATTCTTCAAATGTAGTTGCTGGGGAGACCTTGCAGAGGAGCAGCTACAGACCAGCTGTACCCATGGAGGAACATTGTTTGGTCTTGCTTTTTTTTTTTTTTTTTTTTCTTGCAATCCTAGATCCACTGGGCCCTACCTGTCTGAAGCTGAGTGACTGCTGTTTCCCTCAGGCAGCACATGTCTCTGTATAGTATTTTGCCATAGTTCTTACTACTCCCTAAGATACTCTCCTCAGCGTGAGAGATGCATTGGTTTTACTCACTTGCCCCTATAAGTCTTTTGGTTTCATAAACTGTGAGGCCAAATCAGATTAATGCAGTCAGTGTCTCAGTGATGGGCTATGTGAAAAAGAAAGGGTTTGGCCTCTTTATGACCCCTGTGATTGAACTTTACTCCTCTGTGCCGTAGAACAGCACCATTAAGACTTTGCCTCTCCCTAAGAATAGTGTATGCTATTGCTCATGGCTTCATATGCAAGGAACACCCAGACAGGGGACACTCCACAGATCTGAGTCAGTGTGAGCCTGGTACATCAGAGGGCTGGTGCACTTCTGCTGTGTGTCAGCAGCCAAATGACTCAATGGCCAGCAGGATAATATAGGCCCAGTGCCCTGGTGTCCTATTGAGGACGTTAGACCCCTTGAAGCACAGGGTCTTTGGCATTATCATCGAAAGTGTTGTTCCCTCAGATGACAGGCTTATCCAGAACACCACAGAAACTTACTGTACTTAGCCTTGCAGGGGCTGTGGTGCACCAGGCTAATATTCAGCTTTTGTAACTTGAAGAAGATGTTACATCATAGCTTTGTCACCTAGGCTGCTGTTTGCATACAGTACTGTCACCTTGAGTGCTGTCCTGAAGTTTGTGTGATTTTTTAAACTTGCTTTTTAATGGTTAACACCCACTGTTGTTAAAGAGTTTGGCAGTGCTGGCATCTCTTTCTGGAGGTGGCTTCCAGGTTCTTTTAATTCGAAACAAAGAACTGAATGGAATAAGCACAATGATGGCAACATTTCATGTTTATTTGAGATTGGGAAAATAAGAAGTGAGTGATAAACGGGAAACTGGCTCTGCAGAGTGAGGTTGGGCCAAGTAAAAGTAAAAGTAAAAATAAAAATAAAAATGAAAATGAAAAAAACAAAAGTACACCCTAGAAAATATAAGGTGGGCTAATGTTGGATGGCACCTTAGCATGCACTTAATGGAATCCTGGCACTTTATTCATTCCACTTATTGCGGAAATGTGTGAGAAGTCTGTGCACATCCTGAGAATTATTTGGTTCCTGTCCTGGGATAGGATCATGCCTCCCTTTTCAGGCAGTCTAAGCCCTATCTTATCTTACTATTTTTTCTATGCACAGTGTTAATACTAAAATTAATGCTCTCTGTCTCTGTGAATGCTAGATTCATCTGTCTGCCTTGTCTCTTACCAGCAGGTAAATCTCAGATGACTCTTGTTTTCCATAGCTACGGACCCCAAAGATCAGGGTAAATGTAACTACATACACATCAGGAAAATAAGTGATTTTTTTCCACTGCTAGTTGCCAACAGAAGTCAAATTCTTGAAAATTAGCATTAGCACTAGGCAGGTTTCAACATGTCATGTTTGGTGCAAAAGACTCCAATGAGTGTCACCCTATCTGCTGCAGAGGCACAAAGACCCTGTGTCTCCCTGCTGAACACAGGCTGTACTGGGGTGGGGGCAGCAGCTGCTCAGCCAACAGCAGCACGGCCACATGCTGAGCAGGGCCGGAAATGAGCTCAGCCTCTGGAGGAGCTAGGAGACCTGTGAGGGAATGTGGCAGCTCTCAGCCCTGCCTCACAGGGCCTCCAGGCTAGTGTCTCCTTCCTGGAGGAGGCAGGGAGCAACTTTTTTGTCTTATAAACTGCAGAAAGGAGGTGGTGGCTTCAAACACCAGAATTGAGCTTCTGGGATAATCTCTGGTTCTGTGGGTTGGTATACTTTATGGAGTTCCTGGACTCTGCCAGAGGAGTTTAGGACAGAGAGGCTCATTCTCAACTGAAATAAGTTGTGGGGCATCACAGGTTATCTAACCCAGGTGTTGCAAATTATGACTCATGGGGCGGGGCACTTCTTACCTGCAGCCTATTCTTATAAATAGTTCCACTGGATCATGACCATATCTATTCATGTACTTAATTGTTAGAGCTGCTTTGTATTAGAAAGATTGTCTGGTCCCCAAGGTCTGAAATATTTATTATCTGGCCCCTTATAGAAAAAACTAACTGACCTCTGGTCTAACTAAAACTTACAAGCAAAGAGGGTGCAAAGAGGCTTCTCAAAGGGTTAAAGGCTCAACTCCATTAGAGAATGCCCCTGTGGAGTCCCAACACTCAAGCAATTTGACTGCAACAGAATTCACCTGAACTATCTGTATTATCTACTATGAGGACCTACTGTGTTCCAGGTGTCATCAGTGTCTTTGGGGTCCTTGTAATAGGCAGAGTCTTCCATGTCCATACTTATGGGGCTCAGCCTGGCAAGGGGGTCAATATCAACTAGTGAACAATGTGAAACTGAGACAACTACTGTGACAGAAACAAGTGAAGTTGAGTGAGGTCACACTGTTCTACATTCTGTGCTCATTTGCTCTTTGTCTTTCTCTTCACTGAAATATATTCCCCATCATGGCACATATTATCTGATTTGTTTAGAGTAATACCTGGCACACAGAAGATACTCAGAAAACATGAATGAATGAATATAAGAATGGCCTCTGACCCAGTTGAAGGGTACAGGAGGTTCCCAAGCTCATATATACAGGAGGAATAATATTTACAAAGGTTGACTAGAAGTATGGATGGGAAAAGTATTCTAGGCAGAAGGCACAGCCCAGTGAAGGCTCTGTGCAGGAGGTAATGCAGTCCAGGAGGTACTCTGAGGGGAAGGGAAGGAAGGGGTGCAAGGATTTGGGTGTTTCTCCCAGAGTGCCCAGCAGCCATTGAAGGCTACAAGGTGCATATGAAAAATCACATAGTGTGCCTCCCATTTTGAAAGGTCACCCCAGCTGCAGTGCAGCCATTGTCCAAATGGAAGGAATAAGCCTGTCTAGGTCTGAGCTCAGTAGACTCTAGACTTGGGGTTGTAGTACAGGTAAGAGGAAACAGACATATCCTCTGAGGACAGTCTGAGGGGTGGTTAGATGGAGTCTGACAGGGCTTGGAGCCTGGCAGGTTGGGAGATGGCAGGGTGAGGCACAAAAAGGCTGAGGGTACCTGCTGGAGCCTTGCTCTCCCAGTTGGCAGACCTGGAACTGCTTGCCTAAACAGGAGCCCTGGTGTTTGACATCTGCTAAAGGGCAGTGCCTGCAGTATGCTAGCGAAGTATGGGAGCTCATAGGAGAGGCCCTGGGGCCCCTTTACAGTTCACAGAACGGGGCCTCAGCCTAGAAGTGCTCTTACCCAAGGTGACCAATGTGCAGTCTCTGTAATTAACCAATCCTGGAGACTTTTCATGCAAAAGATATTTGAGAGAAACATTGCCAAGCCTTTTAATCGTTTTTTGAACATTCAATCAGCAGCACCAGAAATATTTCTTACATGAAGCAAATAATGATCTACTACTTTCTGCAATCACTCTGTGAATGCTAACAAGGCTTGTTTCAGCATGTCAGGTATAGCCGTGGTGACTCTTAGCCTCTAACACAGTAGTGCAGTATTCAAATGGGGGCTAGGCATGGTGGGGTGGTATCTAACAATTGGCTCTCTCTTAAAAATAATTGTTTTAAATAAACAAAACAACAAACAGAAAACCCAAATCAAGACAGCTTCTACCTGATGTGCGGTGTTTGTCAATTTCTGTGATATAAATTTTGTACCATAGGCATTTTAATCTAACAACCTGGAATTTTCGTAAAAGTGTAACAGTGTGTTCTTCCAAGCTGTAGCTAAATGGCAATAGGGGCCAGGGCTGGGTTCTGGGGAGGTGGCTCCCCACTTTGAGAAGTGAGCTTGAATTCTGACTCGTATTTGCATGTGACCTGAGATAAGTCACTTTATTTCTTCGTTCTTTTGTTCCTCTTTAGTTTAAACAAGTAACGAGAAGACATATCTATACTTACCCTACAGGTTTTTGTGAGTGTTGAATGTCTGTTATTGACACCACCCCATAACTAGCATCTAAGTGCTTGAGAGATGTTGACTATATTAACTTTCACACACTGTGCTCTAAGAAAAGTTAGGGTCTGATGGTACCATAGGGCCTTGGCCTTTAGGATCTGATTAAGGGTGGAAATTACTATGTATCTGAAAATGCAAACACTAAAAAAATAAGATTTGCTCCCTGGGGAAGTTCTTATATTGGTAGGTCCCCAAAGACTGTTTCCCTAAGGATTTTATGCCTCATAAAATCAATTGATCTTATGAGATCTTGTCTTTAAAATGTATCTGCCCAGCATCTGATCCCAGGAAGCTTTCCTAGCAGTGTATGTGAGTGTGCAAGCCTGTATGTGTGTATGTGCCAGTGCCATGAGTACTTACTATTAAGTACCTTGAAATAAGTATTTTTTACTGAAGTAGCCATTAATCTATTGCATATCTTATCTCAAGTCCTTACCTTAGAAGCAGCTCTTCTCTTCTTGATTTTATAGTTGGTGAAGAGAAGTTATAAGTGACTTCAACTGCCCAAGGTCACAGAGCCACTGAAAACAGATCAGGGTTTGAATCATGCGTTTTTGACTCCTGTGCATGTTTATTTTCCCTTCAACATTATTCTAGTATACAAAGGCTTCCTTCTCCACATCCTTTCTCTGCCCTCCAACTATATAGCAGTTCTTTCTTTTGTCTATTTTGTCCTCTGGCTCCTTTGGAATCAAAGTGCAGCTTGGGATAACTTTTTTTTTTTTTAATTTTCTGCTCTCTAAAGGTAGACCTGAAGCCTAGACTTTCAACCTGGGTAACTACAACCCTAACTGGGTGAGCCTAGGTCTCTATGCTCTTTGCCTTGAATCTTTTCCTTTGACCATGGCCAAACACCCTACCCTTACTATGGCCACACCAGTGAGTGGTTACACAGAGGCCAGGATGCAGCACAGGCATGGTTTCTCTGCAGTTTCAGACACATCCACCACTCATAGTTGGACAGTGTTGTATTCCAAGTGCCAAAGAGTGACCCTGTCTAGGCCAGTGATTCTACTGCCTGTTGTGTTTTCTCCAATCCATAAGAAACAAGGCATACATCACCTGTAGCCATATAGAGACACACAGATGTATAGTGCATCACAGTTGGGAAGAATCTAACTTGAAATTTAGTTATTTTTCCAGAATAGGTTTTTTTCTTTTAATGTCTTAAGTACCTTAGTTTCTATTTTTTTTTGTTTAAATTTTACTTGTGGGAATACAAAAATATGGCAACTGATGATTTAAACCAGAGTTACATACTTTTAAGTGGGGGTTAAACAGCATATAGTAAATATACAGACACCATTACAACCATTCAACTATGTCAATATAACATAAAAGCTGTCACAGAAATATATAAACAAATAGGTGAGGCTTTTCACAATAAAATTTTGTTTTCAAAACAGGCAGAGCCGGATTTGGCCCCTACTAAGGTTTGTTGGCTCCTGATTAACACTATTAGCTTCTCCTAGTTTTGGGTAAACTAGGAAAGGCAGGAATAGACAGAGGCCAGGGAATAAGACCAGGCATTTTTACTGGCCTTTGTTTCCATGAGACTTGTACTGTCTTAGTGTCATATATCATTGCATTACTTGTAAAGTATTAACTTTAGTCAAGGTAAGGTTGGCAGTAGTCAACTATGAAACATAATTATCAACCAACTCTAAAATAAGTGATAACTTTAGCTTTTTAAGTAATTGTCTGAAGTGAAATTCTTAAATTTCACTTTTTTTGTTACCTATATTAGTGTTAAACCCTGAGTCTTGGGTTAGGTTTCCCAAAACAGTGATAGAGACATAGTGTTGGGTACAACATGCTACCTGGGAGATAATCCCAGAGCCAGGAAGGGGAGAAAGAATAAGCTAAGAGAGAAGGAAGGGGAGCCAATAAAGAATGTGTTATTGAGCTGGTCACTGCCTTGGGAAAGTGGGGCTCATTGTTGCTGGAGCCCTACAGAACTATGTAAAACTCATTTCAGAATGGTCCCTCTGTGGGACAGATAATTGGGGTGTATATAACTTGTACCTGTTTTCTGTCAGTAGCGGTAACCCCTGCTTCCATCCCACCAGTGTCCCTGTATTTCCCTGCTCAGGCTGTGTAGTTATGGAGGAATAGCCCTGGCTTTGGAGGGGTCTTGAACAGTAAAGAAAAAGGGGCATGGCAGGTGCTCAAACTACCAGGCCAGAAGTTTATGAGATTCCAGCTGCTGTTGGCTTGCATTTCTGGAAACTTCCTCAGTGGAACTAATGATACAGGAAGGGTGGTAGTGGCTTTTTAAACCTTCTGATTTTGGTCAAGCACCCACTTGCAGTTATTCTCTTTCCCACTAGATGGTACCAGTGTGCCAAAGCCCTGGAATGCAACTTTAGGCCTCCTCTTTGAGGTGGAGTGTGTCCCTACTACTTTCAAACCATTAATAAATAAACAATTAAGATCAGAGAAATGGACTAGGGATGTTGTGGGTATAGTATATGGGAAAAAGTGTAGTTTCTAAACACTCACCTTCATTCATTCATCAGCAAGTGTTACTGAGTGCTGGTTACTGAGCATTACTGAGTATTTTGGGCAGTGGGAATTCAGTAGTGAACAACATAGACCAAGCACCTGCCCGGGCAAGACTTACATACTGACTGGGAAAAGGACCATGAAAAATGAGCACATGGACATATACTGTCTGTCAGGTGGCAATGAATGATATAAAGAAGAGTGAAGCACACAAGGGGTATGGGTGGGTAGGGAGGAGCTATAGCTCCTACTGTGATGACTGTTGGCTATAGGGTGAGAGATTATTTCCATACATTTCCTTAAGCCAGTTCCACTTCTCTCTAACCATTTATGTGCCCATGTGTGGCTTCAGAATAAGACTACAGTCTTTTCAGGCACAGAAGATACGCCGCTCAGCAAATGGGGTTGGCCTACTGAAGCCAAGTGCAGCCTAACACCCAACTCAGTGGGCTGCTTGTTGGGTGATTTAATTCATCTGGAACAATTCTGAATTGTTAGTGTTGATTTAATTCATCTGGAATAATTCTGAATTGTTGACACACAGCAGAGTTCAATTTTACTCAGAGGGTAGTTTATAAAGTTGGGGTTTAAGGCAAATACAGAATTGTCATTAACCTTGAAATCTTTTAAGTTGCCCATTAAAGTTCAGTACACATGGTTTTATGTATGCAACCCTGTGCTATAATCAATATGGAAAATGTATAATGTACGTAGTAATGTACAGTGCATAATAAAGAAAATATGCAAGATATAATTTTATAGCATTTAATTGCAGTATTTACATTGTTCATTTCCCTTCTCTTTTTTGATGGAAGAGCTGGATTTACATTAGTTAAAATGCGCATATGATAAGACTCATTATAATTATTTAAGTGGTGTTCTAACCATACATTTCCTGCTAAGCTGTGCATTGAGGAAGGCAAGAGCTATTCTTCCATTGTGTTTACTCCTCTTTGGATTCCCATCACCAGTCAGGCCTGGGGAAGAGCAAATGCTAACAGCAGGAATAGTAAGAATGGTGGTTGATGTTTGCAAAGAGCCATGAACAAGTACTGTACCTCAGTACTTTAGATGTCTCAATGAATACGTTGGTCCTTGAAATGATTCTGTGGGGCATCTGGTATGAGTCTAATTCCATTTCACAGATGGGGAAACTCTACCAGACCTTATGAAGGTCACAGGGCTTTGGACTTCATGTGCTGAGATTCAAACTCAGGTAGTTTCAGACACAAAAAGACATATGCTGTATGGTTTCATGAGTTGGATGGCATTGGTGAGGCCAGGCAAATTCATGAAGACAGAGAGCAGATTAGTAGTTTCCTAGGGTGGGGATGGGGAAAGAGGAGTGACTGTTAAAGATTATGGAGTTTTTGTGGGAAAACAAAGAAAATGTTTTAAAAGTAGAGTATGGTGTTGACCACACAACTCTATGAACGTACCCAAACCCACATTATATATTTTAACAGGATAAACTTTATTTTTTGCTAATTAGATCTCAATAAAGTTGCTCTTAAATAGCAATAAATACAACCAACTTTAGCACAGCAGTCCTAGCCCAGGGCTCTGCTGTGTTCCACCCACACATACAAAACCTTTGTGCAGTTGCCCATTGGGAGCAGTGTTCATTGGTCTACTTCCATTAGCAGCTGTTCCACACAAGGGCCCTGTTGTCTCACCCACTACAGAGACCAGTAAGCTGAGGCAGGTATTGAGATGCTTGGAGTAGGCAATAGGAATGCCAGAGTGTGGACTGAAAAATTTTGGGGCCTTAGTTCCATAGTTGCTGGTAACACTGGTTCACCTGTTCATTTCACCCATAAAAGCAACTTGTGTGGTCCAGAGCTGTAGGTAATTTTGACCCATTAGAATTACTGTTTTGATGATTTGTAAAACTCATTAATGTGCATCTTGGTTATTATTTCCATCTGGCTCAGGCATTTTTGGTGTAAGGTGCTGGCGGCCACTTCAGAGACTGTAGGAGGGAAGGGTGACTTTTGAAGAGAGAAGGGGGAGGGAAGGGAGAAAAAGAAGCAAGTTGGCATGCTAATTGTAAGTGTTCTCAAGATGAGAGCAGATTTTGTCAGGATTTAGGATTTGCCCAAATTTACATGAATGTTTATGCCTTTTGGCTGGTTCAGCTTAAGAGTCCAGTGGTATGGGAATGAGAAGACAATCTTAGATCTAAGGCGTGGAAGGAATCTTGTTCTTGACAACTGGTACTCATCATTCTCCAAGTCAAAGATACCAGCTCTCTCTTATCTTTTCCAGAACCCTCAACACCCCCTCCCAAAAGAATTTCTTGTATTGAATTTGCTCCTCTTTGTCCTCACTTGTGGGTTAATTATTTGTGTTTTTCTTTTATGTTGAGTGCAAAGCGACAAAGTCATTAACCTCTCGCAGTGTATTAGGAAAGGCAGCCAGGGCTTGTTTCTGGACCAAGCCCAGGGCTTTGTTTGTGTTAGTGGTGGGGGATGTGGGGGAAGGAGAGCTCAGGGACTGTCCTTGGCCTTCTGGGTCCAGAGGTAGAAAGGGAGCTGCAGTCAAGTCCGGGGCAGGAACTGGGGCCTGACTGTGCTTCTGTACCAGAAACAGTCTGTGAAATGTGGGGCAGAGAAGTGGAAGGCAGTGGAGGCCTAGGTGATGGTGGAAAGAGAGATGATAGAGGTGCATGGTATGAATAGATGCCATTTCTTACTTGCCTTCCATGAAGCAGGGAATGTGCTAAATGCTTCTATTCAAGTAGCTTTCATCACCCTCCCCGTCTACAGTTGAGGCAGGAGAGTTACGTGTGTCAGCTTCAGGTGTGGGTAGAAGAAGCAGAAAACAGTAGCGGATCAAGTTCATGAACGGCAAAACAGAATTTAGGGAAGGAAGGGATAGCGTTCCAAGTTCCAGGAAGGGAAAAGTCCACATCTGAGGCAGAAATACTCATAACACGTTCCAAGGCAATGAAGAACCATTCTGAGTGACACTAACGTGAATGCAGTGTGAAATTGGATTTGAGTTACAGAAACGGCAGTTATTAATAGCATCAGTGTTATTTTAGCCAAAGAATCTTACTATTGCTACAGGGTATTGCCTGGCAGTACACCATGAACAACCAGCGGGGAAGAAAAAATTACAATTTGACTCTCAGCTCTGCCACTGTAGGGCTTTGTGGTCGTGGGCAAGTTGCTTAAATTCTCTGCATCACAGTTACCAACCTTTGAACTGAGGATGGGTTAACTTTCTGTTGCTGTGGCAGAATACATGAGAAAATTAATTTAAAGAAAGAAAGCTTTATTTGGGCTCATGACTGCAGAGGTTTCAGTCTGTGGTTAATTGGCTCTGCTGTTTCTGGCTCTGGGCTTGGGCAGAACATCATGGCAGGAAGGATGTGGCACAGCAAAGCTGTTCACCTCTTGGCTGCCAGAAAACAGGGAGTGGGGGGAGAGAGAGAAAGGGAGGGAGGGACAGAGGGAGGGAGAGAGAGAGGGAGGGAGGGATGGAGGGAGAGGGAGAGAGAGAGGAAGAGAGAGAGGTAGTAGGAAGAGAAGGGCTCTAGGGAAAAACATACACTCCAGAGCCACTCCCTGGAACTACCCTTTCCAACCAGGCGTTGTCTCTTAGAGGTTCCAACATCTGCCCATCGTGGGCACGGGTGGGAACCAGCCTTTAGCACATGACCCTCAGCGACACAGTCTGGGACACCTACCTGATATAACTTTGATGGGGATTTTGGACAATCTTGTACACTCTAGGTCCAGCAAACAATAAATCCTCAGAAAATGGAATTTGCCTATTTGGGAAGTGAACAGATAGTATTTAGCAGAAGATGGCTGTTAGCAACTTGTCTGTGTCACAGTCTCCATCTGAGTCTCCCTCCAAGCAGTCTCTGAGAGGAGGGTCTGAGTACACTTAATTTATGTGGGAAGTGATCCAGGAGAAAATGTAGGGAGTGGGCAAGTAGGGCAGAAAGGGAAGGAATCATCATCCGTTATGCAGCTGCTTAACTCCTGTGGAACTCTGGAGCTTAATCCTCCTGGGAGCCCTGGGGAACCAGGAGTCACCTGGTACTTCAGAATCATTCTACCTGAGGGACATATGAGCTCTGGACTTTATGCCACAAGTGGTGGGTATTGTTTGGAGGCCACCCATCGCACTGACTTGTTTTTTTTTTTGGAACAGGGTCTCGCTTTGTAGTTCAGGCTGGCTCTGAGCTCACTATATAGCCCAGGCAAGCCTCGAACCCAGCAATTGTTCTGTCTCTGCCTCCCGAGTGCTGGGATTACAGGTGTGAGCCACCATGCCCAGCACTGTGGTATGTGGTATTGATTGCTGGTGGGTGTGAGTTTCCATGCCCAGCGTTGTACATGGTTACCAGGGATTGAACTCAGGACCTTGCGCTTGCGAGGCAGGCGCTGGAACCACTGAGCTAACCCTCCGGCCCTCGCATTGACTTTTGAGACACTGAGTTGTCTGCATACGAAACCAATTCTGGGGTCAGAGAAAGCACTCAGCAAATAGTGTAGATTCTTGCATTTGGAAGATGATACAGTCTTCTGTGGCTTCTGTGGTAAGGCCAGAAGACATTGGGTCTTAGAGGTGGAAGAGAAACCAGCAATATCTTCTTTGGTCAGTATAGAAAAGCATGAAAACAGTAACGCCCTTCAGGCCAGCAATCTGAATCTGAGATGTTAAAGAAACAGAGCTAAGTACAGAAAAAGATGTACAAAAATATTTTTATGCATTACATGTGATAGCTTAAATTAGAAATAGTGATAACAACCAGCATTTATTTAATAACTCTCCTGTGTCTGGCACTCTAAATGCTTTATAAATTGGATAAATTTCTGAGAAATGTAAACTGGTTAAATGACTCAATGGAATAGTACACAGCCATTGAAGATGATGGTTATGAAGATGATAATGGCATAGAAACATCATATAAGTGATAAATGAATCCTAGACTGGAGGTTGTATATACAGCAAGATTGTTCCTATGCAAAAGAAACGTTTGTACATTGGAAAGAAGGTGGAGTGTGAACTGCAGTGTATCAAAATTTTAACTATACTTTTTTTCATGTAATGGGGTTTTGAGTGACTTTTTTCTGTCTCATTTATAAATCTCCATTGATGTAATTGTATTACACTTATAATGAAAAGTATAAGAAAACTGAGAATGCAAAACAAGAAAAACATCCTCCTAAATAGATTATGAAAATCCAGTGAAGGTTTGGGGGAATGGAATAAAGTAATAGGAAATGATGTATCAGAAAAATGAATCTGGGGGCAATTGTGGAAGATGGATCTGCTCATGATGGACCCAAGGCAAGACATCCGTTTTGCAAGCTAATGAAGGTCATAGGGAGTGTGGAAAAGAAAGATCAATTTTAGAGGCTTGTTGGTAAATGAGGTGATGGGAAAGGGAAGGAGAGAAATGCTAGAACTGAAACCAAGACTTTAAGGCTTACTGATGGGAGAAAATTAGTGATGGAACAAATATACTTTAGGTACATCTTTGAGCCAAGTTTCTTTACAATTGTTCTCTCATTTTATGCCTTTTTAAAAATCTTTATCGGTACATTATACATCATGATCACACACAATATTGAGAATTCATACCAGTACATGATACAATTTAATTCTCATTTTTTCCATTCCCCACCCACCCTACCACCCCCTTGCCCCTTATACATAAGCTTTGTTTCATCTTTTTAATTACAATCATATTTTTTATTCCCCTTGTTACTTATCCCTATATCTCATTTCCCTTTGAATATTTTCTATTTCATAATATCTATCATATATTCTAGAGCTCATTTGTATCTTTAATTTCTCATACCAGAGAAAATATATGATATTTACAGATCTGTGACCCATTTATTTCACTTATGAGCCTAATTCTATGGTTTTAATTTTCTTGTTTTATAAGTGAAGTGACAGAAGATTATAGAAGTAAAATCACTTATTCACTGTCATAGGGGACATGAGCTTGCATCATTGTTAAATGAATTAGATAGATGGGAGGGGATGGACAGATGGGTGGATCACTAATAGGTAGTTGGGTGAATGAATGAATATGGGGTGGGTGTTTGAATAGATGGACTGGAGGATGAATAGGCAGGAAGACTGATGGATGGATAAATGGGAAGATGGCTGGATAGATGGGTAGATGATAGAAAGATGGATTACCAGCTACATTCAGTGGAAAGCATCCAGAATTTATTTATTATTTATTTATTTATTTATTTATTTATTTATTTATTTATTTATTTATTTATTTATTTATTTATTTATTTATTTGAGACAGGGTCTCCTTTGTAGTTCAGGCTGGCCCTGAGCTCACTATCTCACTAGGTTAGCCCAGGCAAACCTTGAACTCAGCAATCCTCCTGTCTCCGCCTCCTGAGATTACAGGGATTACAGGTGTGAGCCACCACACCCAGCACTGTGGTATATGGTATTGATTGCTGGTGGACATGAGTCACCATGCCCAGCATTATATGTGATGGAACTCAGGACCACTGCGCTTGTGAGGCAGGTGCCGGAACCACTGAGCCAAATCTCCAGCCCCCAGAATTTATTTTTAAAATTGATTTTGTTGGTACATTTATATACACATCATGATCACAAATGATACTGGGAATTTGTACCAGTACACGACACAACTTAATTCTCATTTTTCCCATTCCCCTGCCCACCCTATAACCCCTACCCCTTATATTCATAAGCTTTGTTTCCTTTTTTTAACCATCAAATGTTTTCTTTCCCTTCTTTACCTACCTCTACCCCATTTTTCCCTTAGAATATTTTCTATTTCATAATATCTCTCCTACATTTAAGAACTAATTTATATCTATAGTTTCTCACATCAAAGAAGATATATGGTATTTACACATCTGTGACCTATTTATTTCATTTGAGTATGCCCTCAAGGTACAACCATTTGGTATAAAAGACTCAAATTTATCATTCTTTATGGCTGAATAATATTCCATTTTATTAAAAAATCACACGCACACACACACAAAGAAAGCATCCAGGATTTAAGAAGGCCATTCGAGTTAAATAATGGGAAAGGGGATAAGTGGGATGGAGGCCTAAGGAACAAGAAAAGCTAAAAGCAAAGTAAGCAATTACTGGTCAAGAGTGAGTATGTAGACAGCCAGAGTTTGAAGTTACTTCATTGCCTTGTTGCATCAGCAAATCTCATAGCTGTCTGCTTCAGACCTCTCATCTGTAAACAATAAGATAGTGGGGTTCATGGGACTCTGGGGAGGAGAACTAAAGCACGCTGATGTTTTTAACACAATGGCTGACACAATTTTTAACACAATTTTCCACTCTAGGTGGAAATTGGACAGAGCTCCTGTGAATTTGACCACCAGAAATCAATACAAGTCCCAAGAAATAGCCCCATACTACAGTTCAAGAAACTAAGGCTCAGCTGCTTAAAGAATGCATCTGGATTCCAGTATAACTGGAGGCCCTATTTGCTTAGCACTGAGAGTGGTCATCTCACTGGAGAAGACAGATTTTGTGCACAACACTAGTTGTAGGATATTCATTGTAAACTGCCCTATAATTTGTAATAAATGAGGCGTATTAAGGGTTTACAGTTTTTTGTTCTTTGACAGCAAATAATAAACAAAAGCTATTTATTAAGCAAAGTTGTGAGGTATTTACCAGGCAGTGGAGGGTGGCTGGGGAACAAGGTAGAGGAGAAGCTGGAAGTCTCAGAGGGAATGGATGAAGATCCATCAGATCCCAGCAAGCACTGTGAACTCAGTGCCCTTTCTCCGTTCCAGAAAGTTTTATGCTCTTATAATTGATGCTTGGAGAAGTCTGCGTACTGCAGACTCGGCATGAGGAATCCTAAAAGCCTTATTAACCCAGCCACTTAGCCTTTTTGAGTGCAACCCCTACCGTGACTCTTTTGGCTCAGGATTAGCTGGGCCCCAAAATGTTTTACTGTTGGGATAAAGAAGTTCAACTTAATATCTCTCTCTGGTCTGCTCTGCTCCCCAGTCTGCTGGTGATTTCAGCCTTGGCTTCTAGAAAGCTTCCTCCACACTCATCCTGCTCCCTCCTGCTCTTTAAGATCTTGATCTTGTAACCCACAAGCAGACCTTTTTTCAGAGGCTGAGCCACCAGAGAAATAACATGCCCAGGATTGACTTTGCATGGTATGAAAATCAATGTAGCGCATGAGCAGCAGAGGGGCCCTCTAAAACTCCAGTCCACACAAGAACCAGTATAGGCTCTGTGACAGTCCAGTAGGGCAGGACCAGGAGCAATTGAAATTGGAAAAAGTAAGAAAGGAAACAAGAAAAAACAAGAAAGGAACAAGAAAAACAAGAAAGACAAGAAATTGGAGGGCCCTATGCCAGGCTAGAATGGGTTTTCTGGGTCTGTGGGAATAAATCTTATCTATTTGCTCTTTATCTGCTATGTCATTTTGGAGAGGGGGCAAGGAAGTTGTAGAGAGCCCTGCTGACTGGAAGGGCCTGGGGGGAGATAATGACAGCCTGAGCCGTCTACCCAAGAGTAGGACTTGGTCTAATTTCCTTTGATGGTCATCTCTTGTGCTCTAATGTAGGAACCCTGTTAATCAAGTAAAAAAAATCATCTGTATGCGATGTAGAGAACCATCTGTATGCTGGGCTCTCAGCAGGGCAGTTACACAAATAGTGTCCAACTCAAAAGTCTAAAGAAGATGAATTTTGCTGGGTAGCTAAGGAGCTCACCTTGTACAGGACACAGTTATGTCCAGCCTCTTTATAGTTTAACCCCAAGGAGTTGGGGAAGGCATTTTGCACTTAAGGAAACTGAGCCCTAAGAACCTGTCTTCTTAGGTAGCAGCTGGCAGAACCACATTCCAGACAGGGTCTCCTGACTCTGTGCTGTGATTTATTGGGAGAGTATACTGGTGGTGTACATGCAGTCATTGAGTTCATTCTGGCCAGTTCATGGGAAGAGTTTACCGTGTATTTTTCAAACCCTGTAACAACCCTATCAGGAGGGTACTGCTCACAGATTAGAAGAATATATGAGTAAACCAGTGGAACAGAGCTGCTCAAGATGCAGGGAGTAGAGCTTGGGCTGCCTCTTCCCAATCTACCATCTAGGTTTTGTCTGCAAATTCACTGTGGCACCTTCAACAGGAGGAATGATTCCAAGTGAAGTAGAGAAAGCAAGAGGATGATCTGATTTTGGCCTCAGAATTTAGGATGGATGATTATTGGTACTGAAGGTCACTTGGACAGGCTACTAGAAATGTGATCCTGCATGGCTCAGTCCAGGAAAGAGAATTCATAGCAGACAGGCCCCACCCAATCAGGAAAACCAGGACATTTCATCTTCTTAAAGATTACCAGTTCTAATTTCCATTTTGAAAGCAACAATTTTGCAGGTCAACCAGTTGTTGCTGTCTTCATGTGCCTGTGACAGCCATCACAACATGGTTTTAGGATGTGCTTAATATTGCAAGCATTTCCCAAGATCGTCAACCATAGTATGACTTGGTTCTGGGAAGGAGGCATCAGGCTGTACAGCTGGGTCTCCATTTCCCTGGAGAGTCTTGTGCTTTGAGAAAGCATCACTACTTTGTCATTATGGGCTGTCACAAGTGACCCGGGCCTGGAAAACAGGCATCTGGTAGGTTTCAGGTTTCTTTCTCACCTGGACCAGGATTGTGCTTGTTCTTTGTGACAAAATGAGAAGAGCTTGGTTAAATAAAAGCCAGCTGCTCCTTTTCCTTCTTTCCTGATTGATGGCCTCAGAAAATCATTCATCCAGTTTGAAGACAGACAGTTGGTTGCCATCACCACGTGTGGCCTTTGAAGTTCCCTCTGTGATGTGATTACAGCCCATACTTAGTTTGTGCTCCAGGGGGTGAGGTTGACCTTTGATCCTAATCCTCATTTAAAAATCATAGATCTTGGAAAATGAACCAGTCTGAGAAGAGGCTGGAAGCTGCAGTAGCTGCTGACTTTGGCCTTTGAGCCTGTTTGACTGGTTGGCCTTACCTAGAATTCTGTTTTTCTAATTAAAACAGGTGACTTTCTAAAACCTTTTTTTCTCCTCTGAAAATCTCTAGAGGACATCTGTTCTTTTGTGAGTTCCAGTGAGACTCCCAGAATCATTCCACAACTGGGCTGCAAATTGGAGAAGTCTTTTTTTGTAAAATACAGAGCAAAGGAACTTAAAAACCATTATATATACTAAGAGTATGTGTTCCTTTCCCTTCCCGTTCATTAACTCATTATTTATGTACCATGACAGAGGCTGGAGATAAAGAGGTGACTGTACTCTATGACACCAGGCTCATGTAACTCAGAAGGAGAAACTGACAAGGCAGCTAGTGTTGTCCAGGCAGTGTGAACAGGTTTGGCAGTTCAGTTTCGACAGATACCAGTGTTCTCCAAAGTGCTCCCAAAGAAGGTATAGGGCAGGGTCTTCTTAGGATCTGATGTTTTCTTATTGCTTTCAGTGCTGTTTACACAGCACCTTGTGAAACACAGTGAACTGTATGCTTGGAATTTGCACACTCTCTAGTGTCTTTCTAAAATTTAAATGGAAATAGTGTGCTCAGCCTCAGGCACTTTGGTAGTACAAGATGGTAGTGCTTGGGGAAAGAGAGTGAAGAAGCAGGAAGACTTTTTGAGGAGTTGAAGTCAAGAAGAATTAGACCATCACAAGATGGGACAGGATGTACCATCAGCAGAAAGAATAATGTGGAATGTACAGAGTAGCAGTAGGTACCTGACAGAGCCCTGAATAGCGTGTATGGCTGGAGCAGGAGCTGAGCAGGGTTTGGGAAGGAAGGGGGCTCAGTATTAAAACAGGAGGTCAGGTGTGTCAGGATGACGGGTTCAGACTCACCTGGCAGATAGCAGAAGCAATCGGGGATTTTTAAGCAACAGAATGCTGCCAAATATGGGTTTCCCAACAATCAACAGGCTTGTGCCTGTACAGGGACCCAAGATGTGAGACACTTAGGAATCTTCTGCAGTACTCCCACAGAGAAAGAAAGGAAGGGCAGATAGAGGTCATGAGATATAATGAGAACAGTGAGACTTGATCCTATACTGTATAGGGATGCTGGGAGGGACAGGGAGAAATCAGAGGCTTCTTTTGGCCCAGGCCATGGTTGGAACTATTTGGGTAGAGACACATGGGCCTGTGAGCTGTTTCCCCATATTATGCAGAACCACCTGAAACATCTATTCTGTATCCAAGGTACATGCCAGGCAGCAAAGAAGGTACTTAGCTGAGATATTGAGACAGAAAGAAACAACTTTTGCCCTCGAAGAAAGCACTTGTGTCTAGGAAGACAGTAGGTTTCCTTCCCTTGCCTTATCCTTAAGATGTTGGTTGGATCGAGGAATTTTGTTGTTATTTTCATTTAGTTCAAGGTCAGCCTCACACCCTTGCAGTGCCAGTGATACAGCATTCCTGAAATCTCTTGCAGAAAGAATCTCTCTTTCCCCGAGCAGTTTTGAGCCAAGCAGGTAACATGGTGTAAATGTTTGAAAACTTCTCCTAGTTCTCACAATGTAATTCTGACAGCACTGAAGGCTGCCAATTAAGTGAAGATTTAGATAATGGCTGTGTGGGAGAGGGAACACAAAATTCTTAACCCTAATCATGATTTCCTTTTGTCTTTTTGAGGCTCTGGAATGATCTTGATTGGCTCTCTGCTTTGGGCATTCCCATTTACTGGACAATTTAATCAATTTAAGATGTTTGACAGCCTTTATTTGGAGCTAGACATCCTCAGGAGTAAGGGCTATGGGTAAGAATGTGGATGGTGGACCATTAAAAGAGGAACCATGGAGTCCATAAGGTTCTTTTACATTCTGGAGGGAGAGTGCAGAGGCTGAGAACAGGCTCCTGGACTGTGTGAAAAGTGTGACATAGGTGAAGATTGCATGTGCCTGGCCTGGTGTTGAGTGTTTCCCTTGGGTTGACTGCGCTGGTAGCGTTTATGTGGATGCTGGGACTGTGCCATCACGCAGGTGAGGAATCTGAGGCCTAGAGCCCAAGGAGTCATAAAGTGGGTGGTCCCAGCTTTTCTCTTGTGATTGCTGGTACAAGATGAGTTTCAGGAATTGGAGAAGGTATTAAAAAAAACCAACCAACCAACAAACCAAACAAACAAAAAAACCCCAAGATAATTTCCCTTCTTTCCCACTGTATCAGGAGGTTTATCTTTTTACATATTCATTCACTTATCCAGCATATTTACTGAGCATCCACTGCATGCACACAATGTGTAGTTCTAAACCCCAGAAGAGCAGTGGACATGACCATGCCCTTCACTGAGCTTTTGTTACAGTAAAGGAATGGTAAGTGCTATGAAAAATGAAAGCTCCTGGAGAGGACAGGGAGTGCTGAGGGTGTTCCATTGATAGGGACGGAGGAAAGAAATGCCCTAGGAAGAGCTGCTTCAGGTTTGTGGCTCTTTGGAAGAGAGAATGTGCTAGGTAACTGCAGTGGGTGGACCAAGAGGAAGAGATGAAGTTGGGGAGGCAGGTTTAGGATACATGGAAGGAGCTTTTGTTATTTTCATCATGATGGGAAGCAAAGGGGTGGGGGAGTAAAGCAGTGATGTCATCAATTGCTATGTGCCTCAGAGAAAACCTAAGCCATTTAGAAGGAGCTTGCAGAAGTTCACCTCATCCAATCTATTTTTTCCTGTTTACACACATTAGTTTTATGCACATTGATTCATTCTAGTCTCACAATGACCCAATGAAACAATCATTGTTATTATTATTGTTATTCTCCATTTTAACAGCAGGGAAACAAGCTCACAGCAGGCAAAGCCACTAAAGAGGAAGTAGTGGAAACAAGATGCATTTGGGCTGCAACTCACTTTTCCAGTGGCCTGTTTTAGCCCACACTCTTTTGACACCTGCTTTGTTTCACTTTTCTGTATGAAAGTGGGAGACACCTAGATACCTTCCTGAGTCCTGGTATGATTCAGGATAGTGAGAGAGACAGAGTTAAGCAAGAATGTGAGGAACAGCAAGTGTGGGCCATGCAGTGAGCTCTGATTTGCATTATAGTGTACCAAGTGCACACCTGACTCAGCTAGGGGCACAGCAGAAGGAAAAGGTGATGCTCAAGCTGGATTGAACACTGGGCTGGAGATAGTGAAGCAAAGCTATGGTGTGAGGTGGGAGTGGTCCAACCTCAGAAATCAGCTGTTCAAAGACATAGTGGGAGAGGATATGGCTGTGGCTGAGTGGCTGGAGAGAAAGGCAAGCATGGGCCTAGCTGCATTTGAACAGTGTGTGCATGTGTGTTGGTGGTCATGATGAGAGATGGAGACAAGTTTGTACCTGGCTGCATTTCCCCCCACTTAAGAATAGACTTTGTTTTGAAAGGAGTTTTAGGTTTATAACAAAATTGAGTGGAGGACAGAGATTTTCCAAATATTCCTTGACCTCCCCCACACACATAGCCTTTCCCACAGTAAAAATGAAATTGCTCAGCAAATGGTACCTTTGTCTCAGCTGAAGACATCACATGTTGTTATCACTTAAAGACCACAGTTACACTAGGGTTCATTCTTTTTGTGTATGCCATGGGGTTGGACAAATGTGTGACTGTGTCCACCATTGTAGTGTGGTACTGGGAGCTTAACTGCCCTAAAAATCATCTCTGCTCTTTCTGTTCAACTCTGTCTTCCCCCATACTTCTGACAGCTACTGATCTTTTTTACATTTCCATAGTCTTGCCTGTTCCTAATGTCATATACTATAGCTAGAGTGATAGAAAATTTTCAAATCCTCCCACCCTGCTTTATTATATGCATTCAGGGTTCCTCTACACCCTTCCCTGGCTTGGTAACTCTTTTACTGTTAGTGCTGAATAATATTCCATTGTCTTGATGTATCATTATTTATCCATTTGCCGACTGCAGGGCATCTTGTTTCCTTGCAAGTTTTGTAAATTATTAATGATTGTAAATTATTATTAACTTCTATAAGCATTTGTGTGGGGTCTTTTGTGTAAGCATATTTTTAGATTGAAGACTAAGAAACATAATTGCTGGATTATGTAATAGGAATATGTATACTTTTGCTTTGTGAAACTGATGAATGGCCTTTCAGAGCAGGTGTACCATTTCGCAGTCTCATAAATAAAGAGTTCTTGTTGCTCCACATCCTCACCAGCATTTGGTGATGTTAGTATTTTGGATTTTGGCCATTCTAAGTGGTATGTCATTGTTATTTTAATTTGTAGCACTCCTGAAATATGGGGCATGACATCTTCATGTGTCTATTTTGATTTTTGTGTCTTCTTTGGTGAGTTATCCATTCATTTCTTTTGTCCCTTTTGTAACTGACTTTCTTTTTCTAGATGTTGAATTTTAAGAATCTTTGTGTATTTTTAATGATAGTCATTTATCTGTTACAGTTTTTACAAATTTTTTTCCTAGTCTGTAACCTGTCTTCCAATTTTCTAGATAATGTCTTTTATGGTACAGAAGTTTGTTTTATTTCTTTTCATTAGGTTTAGCTAATCAAGTCTTCTTCTCATGGATTATGCTTTCAGTGCTGTATCTAGAGTGATCACCATATCAAAAGTTAAGGTTTTTCCTGTGCAATTTTCTTAGGAGGTTTATGACAATGTTACATCAAGGCCTGTGTCCTATTTTGTTAATTTTTGTGACGTTTGTAAAGTTTGTACCTGGATTAGTTTTGTATGTGGATAACCAGTTGTTCCAGCAACATTTGTTGAAAGGGTTTGCTGGATCATAATGCCTTTGTTCATTTATTGAATCAAATTGACTATATTTATGGTGATCTATTTCTGGGATCTCTGTTCTGCTACACTGATCTTTCTGTCTACTCTTTCACCATCTGTTGATTACTCTAGGTCAATGATGGTGAAACTTTTAGAGACCAACTGCTGAAACTGCAACCCCAAACCCCCTTATTTATTACAGAATGCCAATACTGCAATTAAAATTGAATAATGAGGTTTTGTTTAGGAAAAACAACTCATACCATGAAATAAAAATACAATAACAGATTACAATGATAGGAATAGCCCACTTTGGCATGTATGCCATAGGTTGACTGCTAATGCTCTAGGACTATAGTAATCTGTGGCTGAATAATTTCAGTCTTCCAGCTTTGTTTTTCTATAGTATTATTGTAGCTATCCAGGATATTTTGTATCCCTGTAAAACTTTAAAATCTGTTTGCTGATATACACAGAATAACTTGGTGGGATTTTGATTGGTTTGTATTGGTTAAATTGGGGTGAGTGGACCTCTTGATATTAAATCTTCTTTTCTATGAACATGGACTATCTTACTTCTTACTCTTTGATTTCTTTTATCAGAATTTTATAATTTTCCTCATATAGATTCTGCACATCTTTTATAAGACATTTTATTTTGTGTGGGCTGATGTTAATGAAGTTGTGGTTTTGAGTTTCCATCCCATTTATTCATTTCTGGTATAAAGGAAAGTGATTGTTTTTGCATATTTACCTTGTTTGCTGATGGCTCTCAAGGGTTGTTATAGCTTCTTCAAATATTTTTTCAAAGACTCAGCATCACCTCAGTTCAGCTTCTAGATAACATAACTTTTCTATTTGACCCTAGTCCTCTGTCTCCCTTTTTATGCTGCTGTAATGTTGATGCTTCTATGATTCTGTCTCAGCAATAAAAGTAAATATATGTGGATATTTATAGGCCTATGATCAGAGTACTTACTAAAAACCTCATGGAAAATACCTCAAAGGTAGATGCAAAATTCCTCAACAGGCATGAATAAATAAGCATAACTGACATTAGTAGGGAAATGCCCTTGCCAAGAAGAAAGGAATGCCATAGGAGCAAGTCCACAGAAGCACAGGACTGGCTCAATCTGTGTGGCTCTGTGTGAAAGCTAGCAGAATGTAGTCTACTTCCAAATGAAAATTGTTACTAAAATACAGTATAAAACTGAACAACAGAGAAAGGTACATACTTACTTTTGTAAACATCTGAAAATTACATGCACATACACAATTGTATCACTGAGAATTTTCATTACAGTGATAATCCCATAAGGTCCATAAAGTGACAACCCATAAGGTCCATAAGAGCTGACCACAGGCCAGGATGGGTGCAAGGCACTGGGAATACAGTGGTGAGTGGGATAGATTTGAGAATCCTGAAAAGTCCTGGGGATTCTGAATGTTAAACCTGAGTCAGGCTCCCTCCACTGTGGCAGTGTTGCCTTTTAGACCAATGAATCTTTATGGGGCCATCCTTTCCATATTTGGTCTCTGTCTGTACCACTACATGGCACACTCCCTAAACCCCCACATCCTCTGGGGGAAACTAAAAGGTCTCTAGTTTCTTCAAGTATCCCCTGAGGGACCAAAAGAACCTGGGCTGGGTTGTGTAAAACTACTTCCAATTGAAATCCATTTCTTTAGGAGAAAGGTTAACACTTTCCTTCAGTAGAATCAAAACTGCAATCAGAGGGTTTACCCAGTAGCACAAGGGGAAAAAGATAACTAGTTTAAAAAGCAGAAAATAAGACTGTGTTTAGCCTGTAGCTTGCTACCAACTTGGCTGAGGGTCTAGTTTTCAGAGGAAGTGGCTGAGAAAAAGGAAGGGAGAAGTAAAGTGACTTAGTAATCTCAGGAGCCAGGGAACCTGACTGAATTATATGTATCCAGAATTAGGAATGCAAAGATAAACTTGGATCAGGCAAACTCAAGGAAATCCACCCAACAGAGAGCAAGAAAAGTGGGTCTCAAACATGAGGGAAGCCAAGGCAGAAAGACATAGTCATAGCAGTGATATTTAAAATGCCTAACATCCCCTCATAGTAGAAAAGCTGCCAATCTAACACTCACCCACTGATCCCACCTGATAAAAAGGTCTTGCTGAGCCTTGCTGGGTGCAACCAAAAGGGGAGTTTCACTTTGGAAGCTCATCTGTCTGGGGATGCTCCGTGCTGTGACATGGAAGCAGGACAAAACAGAAGCACTCAGAGGCCGGGTCAGAGTAGGGGAAAGAGGAGGACTGGAGGCCCAGGAGGTGTGAGTGGGATAAATCATAGTTAATCCTGTGCACTGTTTACCTAGATCTGAAAACATTGGAGCAGCTTCATGAATAAATTATTTGTACACACAAGCAAAGACAAAAAGAGAGCAAAGAAAAATGAAATCAGTTTGATTTGTAGGGCTTTCAGCATCATGGGTGTTTTTTTTCTCCATTCTTTTATTTAGAGGTCTGTTGATGCTGCTACAATTTTGTTCTGGCAATAAAAGTAAAATATATGTGGATGTTAACAAAGATGAGGCAAGAGCCTTTGGAAGGATGTGACTGGTTAGAATTTAATATTCATTAAGGTTTAAAAAATCTATTAAGTTTATTGAAGAAGTCATAAAAACAAACCCAGTATCACCACCTTATTCCCTCCCAGGCACATGGTACTGGGCATTTCAAAGCAGGCCAGGTCTCTGTGTGACTGTTTCCAAGGGCCAGGATGATGTTCCTGCTGGAGGGAGAAGCCCCCCATGTCCTTTGTCTCCTGTCTTCCTGTCCAGCATGAACCCAGTGTGCATCCTGACCCATGTGAGCTGGTGTCTGGCTGTCCCCACCAGGTTGTATATGAGTCTGGAGGACACATACCAGACAACGCAATAGATTAGCTCTGAGCACAGCCTAATTACATGACATGTAGCCATTCCCCTATTTATGCTTTTCTGGGCATAGGCACAAGCAGATAGGAGCAGGTAACTGAGAGATGTTGAGAAAGGGTCTAAAACTATGGCTTGTCATTCTTTCATAAGAACACTATTAATGATGCATTATGTCAAGTGCTGAATAAAGAGATCACTTCCAGCTTGTTCTCAAGCTGGGCACTAGCAGACCCTTCTTTCCAAGTGGGGGGTTAGTGTGTGTGTCTCCTTGGTGAAAGCCTGACTATTTGGATTAGCACCTTGCAGAAAGCCCCTGTCAGGTTGCTGCAGGGCTACTGTGTATTTCCCTTTAGGGTGCTTAGGAAGCTCTGTGTCTTAAGGCTGGTTTCCAAGCAGAGGGGCTCATCTGCATTTTATTCCAATGAAAATGTATGCAGATTGTTGGGAACCTGGCTTGTTATTAATAGAGAACACAAAGTATTGAGGGAAACCTCAATTAAGAAATAATGAGCTTGCACTTTTATATTCACACATGTGGATGTGCCTCACGTCAGAATCCTTAATGGGGATGATTTAGGGACAATAAATACATGCTCCTCAATTAGGAGACTTGGTGAATCTGCACTGTGATCACCAAGGCCTTTGTGATTATGTTTAAATTTCATTTAATTAAAGAAAATTTAAAATTTTATCTTTCATTCGCATGAGCCAAATTTTAACTTCTCAACAGCCATATGTGGTGACGGCTAACACAGTAGGATAGGGCAGATAGAGGGAGATGGTAGACAGCTCTGGGTTAAATAATGGTGTTGTATCCACAGAGGGAGTAACTGCATAGTCAGAAGAGAATGAAGTAGATGCAGGTAGTGTGACACAGAGAGGCTTTCCTTCCTTGTGTATTCCAATGTAAACAAGTCACAGAGCTTTGTGATATTAATTATTCTTAAAAAAACAAATCCAACACAAACACATATGCTTAGTGTAAGTGTATAAAAAAGACCACCAGGATATACGCCACATTATCAGAAGTAGTTATCTTGAGGATGAAGGAGTAAATATTTGCTTTTTATTTTTTCCACTAAGAAAACTATATTTCAATAAGCATTTGTTACTTTTGCAATTAAAAAGAGTTTTATTTTATCAAAACCATGAAAATTATTAAGAAATACAAACAGAGTTTTCTCTTTTTTCCTTTCTAGTTGACTAAAGGCTGGCTAATGAAGTGCCCTGAGTAGATTTGACCAGCTGGCTGCTGGGAAGAGGCAGGGTGAGAGACAAAGGGGAGCAGTTCAAGGAAAATGCAGCACCTCATGCAGCCAGGACACACCCATAGCATGCACTGCTCATCAGAACGCTCTTTTTCTGGTGGGGGAGCCATTGTACTTTGGAGTCATTCACTACACTCTGAGTTGGTCTCAATAGTATCTGAGAGCCTGTAAAAATCACAGACATGTATAAGTCAGGGATGGCTTTCTGGACTTTACGAGGGTATTGGGATCATGTCTCCCAGGCTGCTGAAAGGTATTCAGAGTAGGTACTTATGTGTATGTGATGGGTGGCTTCACACATCCCAACCTAGGGTGAGTGTTGAATGTAGCTCAGAACATTTCAGTAGAGGTCACCTCCCAGGGGAAGCAGCTGCTCAGTGAGCACAGTGAACACCTGAAGAGCAGTTGGCATGGGAGGCAAGAGAAGGTACATCTACACATGCCTCTGAGGTGTGACTGTCCAAGCATAAAGCCTAGGAGTTCTCGGATTAGACATCAAAGAGAAAGGACCCACAGTTCTCCTGTGTTTGCTAAAATAACCTTATATTTAGGTGTAAATTTACTTTGTCTTTTCAAAAATAAGAAAATATTTTTTCTTATTGAATTCTTTTTTGGTACATTTTATATAGAGCTCACAATCACACTAAACACTGGGGAAATTGCACCAGTATATGAGACAAGTTAATTCTCATTTTTACCCATATCCCTACCTACCCTACAACTTCCCACCTCCTATATTCACGTGCTTTCTCTTTTTTCAAATCATATTCTTTCCCCTCATTACTTTTCCATACCATATTCCCATTGAGTATTTCCTATTTCATAAAATCTATCATGCATTCTAGAACTCATTTACATCGACAGGCTCTCATACCAGAGAAAAGATAGGGTATTTACATATATGTGTCCTATTGATGTTATTTATTAGTGTGTCTTCAAGGTGTGTCCATTTGCACATAAAGATTCTTTTAATTCTTTTGAGTATATTCCTAGCAGGGTCAAATAGGACTTTTAATCCTAGTTTTCTGAGGAATCTCCACACTGATCTCCACAATGGTTCCACAAGTCTACAATCCCACCAACAGTGGAGGATTCCTTTCTCCCGCAGCCTTGCCAGCATTTATTGCTGGTTGATTTTGCAATAGCAGCCATTCTTTGTGGAGTGAGATGAAATCTCATTATTGTTTTCACCTGCATCTCTCAAATGACCAGTGATGTTGAACATTTCTTCATGTGCTTCTTGGCTGCTTTGACTTGTGCCTCTGAGAAGTGTCTGTTCATTTCAGATGCCCATTTTTGAAGTGTGTCTTTAAATTCGGGGGGACTCATTTTTTTTAAGTTCTTTATATATTCTAGATAGTAGCCCTTTGTCTGAAAAACAGCTAGTAAAGATTTTTCCCCATGTTGTTGTTTATCTTTTAGCAGTGCCAGTGGTTTCTTTTGCTGTGCAGAAGCTTTTCAGTAGGATGAGATTCCATTTGTTGATTCTTTCTGCTAGTTCTCGTACTTTAGAGGTCTGGTTCATAAAGTCTCTCCCTAAGCCAATGTCTCCAAGAGTTCTACCTAACCTGTTTTGCAGCAGGATTAGTGTTTTTGTTTTAATGTGTAAGTCTCAAATCCATTTTGATTTTAGTTTAGTACATGGTGAAAGAGGTAGGTCTAGTTTTTGGCAGGTTAAAGCCCAGTTTTTCCAGCAGCATTTGTTAAAGAGGCTGTCTTTCCTCCATTGAGGATGTTTGGCTCCTTTGTCAAAGATAAGATGGCTTAGTGTATCTGGAGTTGTTTCTGGATATTCTAATCTATTCCACTGGTCCTTGGGTCTGTTACTTTGCCAGTACATACAGTTTTTATCACAGTGCCTTTATAGTACAGTTTCAAGGTGGGGATCATAATATCCCCTGCCATGTTGTGTGTGCTTAGAATTGCTTTTGCTATTCTAGGTCTCTTGTGGCTCCAGATGAATTTTTGGATTATTTTCTCTAGCTCTGTGAAGTATGGTGTTGGGATTTTAATTGGAATTGCATTGAATCTGTATAGTAGTTGTGGGAGTATAGCCATTTTGATTATGTTGGTTCTTCCTATACAGGAATAAGGGATGTCATTCCATTTTCTTATATCATTTTTTATCTCCTTTTTTAGAGTCCTATAGTTTTCAGAGTAAAGGTCTTTCACCTCCTTTGTTAGACTGATTCCTTGATATTTCATTTTTGACTCCATAACTTCTCTCTCAGGGAGTCTTGTTTTCTATATACACAAAGGTATTGATTTTTGAGCATTGACCTTGTATCCAGGCACAATTATAAATTTGGCAATTAAGTCTAGCAGTCTTGGTTGAGTTTTTAGGATCCTCTATATAGAGAATCATGTCATTGCGAATAGTGACAGTTTAACTTCTTCCTTACCTATCTTTATTCCTTTTATTTCTTTGTCTTGCCTAATTGCTGTGGCTAATGTTTCCAGCACTATATTGAACGAGAGTGGTGACAGTGGATATCCTTGTCTCATTGCTGATCTTAGTGTAAAAGGTTTCAGTTTTTGCCCATTTAGTATGACGCTGGCTGCTGGTTTATTGAAAATAGCTTGTATTAGTTTGAGATAAAGTCCATCTATTCAGATTTTCCGTAGGGTTTTGATCATGAATGGCTGTTGGATTTTGTCAAATGCTTCTTTTGCATCTATTGAGATGACCATATGGTTTTTGTCCTTGAGTCTGTTAATATAGTGTATTACATTTATTGATTTGCATATGTTAAACCAGCCTTTCATCCCTGGGATAAATCCAACTTGATCAGGGTGTATGATTTTCTTGATAACTTTCTGGATTCTGTTTGCCAATATTTTATTGAGGATTTTGCATCAGTGCTTATTAGAGAGATTGGCCTTTAGTTTTCTTTTTTGGTTGGGTCTTTCTCTGCTTTTGTTATAAAGGTAATGGTTACTTTGAGGAATTAATTTGGAAATACTGCTTCCCTTTTGATTTCATTAAAGAGTTTCAGAAGTATTGGCATTAACTGTTCTTTAGAAGTTTTGTAGAATTCAGCAGTAAAGCCATCAGGACCAGGGCTTTTCTTGTTGTTAGATTTTTATTAAATTTTCAATTTCACAGATTGATATCGGGTTGCTTAACATTTTTATAACCTCTTTGTCCAGCTTTGGAAGTTCATATGTGTCTAGGAATCTATCCATTTCTTCTATATTTTCCACTTTGTTGGAATACAAATTCTCAAAATAGGTGTTTATTATCCTTTGGGCTTAAATTGGATCTGTGGTGATTTCCCCATTTTCATTCCTGATAACATGGATTTGAGCTTTTTCCTTCCTTTATTGGATAAGGTTGGTTAATAGACTGTCAATTTTATTTATCCTTTCAAAGAACCAACTCTTCAGTTCATTGATTCTTTGTATCTCTCTCTTTGTCTCCATTGCATTCATTTCTGCTCTGATCCTTATAATTTCCTCCCTAGTACGAGCTTTGGGTTTGTCTTACTCTTCTTTTTCTAGTAGTTTGAGGTTTAACGTTAGATTGTTTATTTGAGTTTGTTCTGTTTTCCAGGTATAGGGTTTCACTGCTATGAATTTCCCTCGTAGAATTGCTTTCATTGTGTCCCATAAACTCCTGTGTGTTGTGTTGGGGTTATTATTTAATTGTAGAAACTGTTTAATTTCTTATGTAGCCCATTGGTTGGTCACAGAGTGTTGTTCAGTTTCCATGTGTTTGTGAGGGTCTTGGAATTTTTTTTTGCCATTCAGCTCCAGTTTCAAGGCAATATGGTCTGATAGTATGCAGGTGATAACTTCAATTCCTTTGCATTTACTTAAACCTGTTCTATGAACTAGGATGTGATCTATTTTGGAGAATGATCCATGAGCAGCTGAGAAGAATGTATATGCTGACTTTGTAGAGTGAAATACTCTGTAGGCATCTATTAAGCCCATTTGTTCAAAAGTTTGGTTTAGCTCAAGTATTTCCTTATTGATATTTTTGTCCAGTCAATCTGAATTTGTGATAGTGGAGTCCCCTACTACTATTGTATTAGTGGTTATCTGGCTTTTCATGTCCATTAATGTTTGGTTTATATAGTTGGGTTTATTAGAGTTTGGTGCATAAATCTTTATGATTGTTATTTCTTTCTCCTGGGTTGTTCCTTGTATGAGAATGCAGTGATCTTCTTTGTCTCTCTTAATCAGTTTGGGTTTGAAATATATTTTGTCTGCAAATAAGATAGTCACTCCTCCTTTTTTGCAGTTTCCTATGGTATGGAGAAATGTTTTCCATCCCTTTATTTTCAGTCTATGGGTTTCTCTCTGATTAGGTGTGTTTCCTGTATGCAGCAGGTTGTAGGATCATTCTTCTTGATACATTCTGCCAGTCTGTCTTTTAATTGGCCCATTGAGTCCATTGACATTAATGGTTATGACTGAAATGGACAAACTTAGAGGTGCCATTTTGCCTGTTCTTGGCTCTTTTATTCTTTATTTTTCCCCTTTTCCATTCAGTTTCTTGTTTGGCCCAATGAGTTCACTCTGTTGGGTCTCATGGGTTTGTAATTTTCTTCATCTTTTTCCAAGATATTCTTTAGAATGTTTGAGAGTGCAGGTTTCATATTTGTGAAATTTTTCAGGTGTTGTTTGTCATGGAAGTATCTTATTTCCCCATCTATTCTGAAAGGTAGTTTTGCAGGATACATCAATCTAGGTTGGAGGTTGTTTTCTTGCAATGCTTGAAACACCTTACTCCAGGCTCTCCTTGCATTGAATGTTTGTGTTGAAAAGTCTGCTGTGATCCTGATGGACTTCCCTTTGTAGGTGATTTTTTTTTCCTTTCTCTTACTGCTTTCAGTATTTCTTTCTTTTGTTGTGTATCTGGAACCTTGATAATTATATGTCTAGGTGTAGATATTTTTATGTCATGGCCTTTTGGAGCCCTATAGGCCTCATTTGTCTGTATGTCCAATTCTTTTCCTGTGGAGTTTTCTGCCATTATATCTGTCAACAGTTTATGTGTTTGGTACTGTCTCCTGCTTCCTCAGTGAGTCTAGTCAGTCTTATTTTATTCTTCTCTGAACTGTCTATAAGCTGTTGGATTGGTCTCTTGGCATTTTCCATAGATTATGTCTTTCTTGTTCACTGGCTGCCATCCTGTTCTCTAGATCTGAAATTCTGTTCTCAGCTTCATTCATCCTACTTTGCAGACTTTTGCTCTCCTCTTTCATCACCTGGATCTCTGTTTGAAGCTGCTTAAAAGGTTCCATTGCTTTTGCTATCTTAGATTTTATCATCTCGCTGATCTCTTTTTTAATGAATTCTTTCACTGTGGATAATATCTCTGTTTTCATCTGTGAGATGAGTTCTGATTTCCATTTTACTAGATCTGCTTTTGTTATCATTTCAAAGAGTCCTGGTGTTGAGTTACAGTTTGCTCTATTTTCTTTTTCCTTGAATTTCCCTGTGGTGGTGATCTTTGTGTCTGGCTTTTTGATTTTTTTCTTATTTCTATTCCTTTTTTGTTGCTAATGTTATTTGTTTAATTCCTTGCCTGGTCTCTGGACAATTTTTGTTGCAAATCTCTTTCTTCCTATTATTTGGGACCCTTAGGATGTGGCTCCTTCCTGTGTTATTCTCCTGGAATCTGTAATGACCCTTGAGAGTTCTCAGTTTAATGGCAACAAGATTTAATGGCAACAGTTCTGTTTCTAGTCAACAGGATTCCCTCACTCTTCTAGTGAGTTATTTCTTTGATGTGGTGGACTGGGCATAGTAACTAACTGAAGGCCTCTGTATAGGTTCTCTGTACTTTACTCGGTGTCCACAGAGTAGCAGGTGGTGTCTTTGCAAGTTCTTTTCCATGTAACAGTTCCAACTAGTTTGGCCCAAGAAGAAATGAAGTTTCCAAGGCCTTCTGGACTCACCCTGGACCAGTCTATCTTCACTGGCCTCAGTCTGGATGGAAGCTGGCGGGTATAGCCTTAGGCACCGGTAATGGCATGGGCCTCCTTTGTTGTCCAGTTCCCTGCGAGCCAAAAAAATTTTCTTAATCTCTGCCTATAGCTCATGCTTACAATGTCACTCACACTTTTTTGGTGTATAACACTGAGGATTTTCTTCTACCTAGCAGTAGGTTTTTAAATGAAACAGTGATAACAGTAGCATAAATTGTATTTTTAAAAATGTGTGTGATACAAATTCTAGCCAGAGTATATTTTATGTAGTTCATATATGTATATATGTGCATATATGTATGTGCACAGTTGATCCTCATTATCTGTGTATCCTTTGTGAAGTAGCCAACTCATGAAAACTTATTTGTAAGCACAAAATCAGTAAGTGTCACACTTTTGTGCTTATCTTCAGACATGTATAAAGTGGCAGGAGTTTTAAGTCACCTGACATACATGTTCCCAACTGTGGCTGAACAAGGTGATCCTCTGCCTCCTTGTTTCAACTTTTGTACTGTGAACAGGTGTTGCTTTGATGGGCCAATTGGGAACACACTTCCTGTGTTGGTTTCTTTTGTTGTTGGTAGTTCTGTTCTTTCAGATGGTCTCCAGTGCAGTCTAGGGTCCAAGCTCAAGCAGGCTGTATGCCAGGTGCCTCAGCAGAAAGCACATGTGTCAGATAAGCTTCTTTTGAACTTCCTTTAAACTTGGGTGATAGAGCTATCGACTGTGAGCTCAATGCTGATAAGCTAATGATATATAGAAAATTAAGTATCTAGAATCAGAAACACAGAAAAAAGATCTAGGGGCTCATAGGAACCTAATCCTATATTTCTACTAGGAACATTAAGTCAGGATTTAATTCAGTATTCAATGAATTTACCACACAAAGCTAGTATGAATAATGAGACTTAATTGTACGTATAAATCCTAGTAAGTCTCTGGACTCTATATGACACGGAGAGGACTCTGGGACAGAGCTATGACACCCCTGCCTGCCCATGGCTGTTCCACATCCATTTTTTGCTAAGACTCATAGCTTCTAGAAACCTGCTCAGAGAAGTCAGGACTCTTATTTTTAGTTGTTTTTCTGTCCTTCATAACCCTGCAATCATGATGGCTTACCACGTGCTGTACCGATTATGGCATAGGCAAAACCTAGTTGTGTGTATTCAGTAATAGAGGTACCTCTGGAAGGCAGCCACCCAAATATAGGGAGCTGGATATTATTCCAGGAAAGCCCTGTCAATTGCATGAATGAACACACACTCTTTGAGCTTCCCACCCTTTAGGCAGTGGGCCTCAAAGGAAGAGCATAGCTCTAAAGCCAGCTTCACTTGTCCTGGGATTGAGGCTCTATCACACAGCAATGACAACAATAGCTTTTTGTTTTCACTGTTTACTATAACCTCATCAGTATGTAAGTGAGCCCAGTTGGTTATCCTTACTTGTTGTGGGTGTTATGACCATATGAAGCATATGAAGATGGTCCTGATAATGTGTGCATTTTTCAGAGGAGGAAACAAAGGTTTAGAGAGGTTCCGAGATGTGCCCCCTACTGCACAGGTGGAAACTTGATGAATCCAGGATTTTAAAGGAGAAGATTCAGGGCCAGAGCTCTCTGCCTTCCCCTCCCACCTGCCAAATGATCAGAGCCTTATCAAGATAAGTGACAGTTCCAAATGAGAAATGATGCACAATGCAGCACACAGTTTCTGTAGCTGGGTTGAGTTCTAGTCCTCTATTCCCCTTCCTTGGACATGTGCTCTCAGGACTGCCCTGAGCATCTTACTATTTCCCCAAACTTCTGTTCCTCTGATGAAGGATTCATCTATTGCTTCTGGGAGGCGAGCATATGGTTGATATCTTTAGAAGTTATCTAAACCACCTTCCCTCATCTGTCACAGCTGGAAAGGTGATACAAAAGTGAGAACTGAAATTTAAAAGGTTGGCTTTGGTCACTGGCTTGGCAGGCACCACATAAGGTAAAGGTTTCAGTACTCATATTGTGTTAGGAGGACCATAGCCGGGGCAGTAGTAAAGGAGGAGAGGAGTGATCCAGGCAAGGAGTAGTAGTCATGCACGCATGCACAACAGCACCGGCTGCCTCCGAGGACAACCAATGGACAGTTTGTAGGCCTTGTCCCTGAGAAGCCTGTCTCCCCAGGCTGTGTGAAGAAAGAAGCAGGAGCCATTTGCCACACATGCCCGTCTTTCAGGAGCCAAATGTTTGTCCATGGTGCTTTCCTTCCACTATGCCTTGGGTGGAACATGCATGGATGAGGTCCCCATGTAGAGTTGGAAAGGAAGCCTTTGGGCAGGAGTTGAGAAGCTCTAAGCCCAGTCAGTAGCTATGTATAGTCACTTTGCTCATCTACAGTTCAGCAGAGCTCGTGTAGAGTTAAGGTGAGACACAGGTGAAGAAGACTGTGACATGGTGTATCCATGCAATTTGAGGCCATCATGAAACTGTGTCACTTCTGTGAGTCTCTGCCCCATCCCAGTGCTTCCAAAACCGTGGAGCTCACTATTTCTTATTGTGCCTCTGGGCTTCCCTGACCTTCAGCCTTGCTGTGGCAGGCATTCGTGACTATGCTGTAAGAGACTTTTCAGTCTTCTTACGCTCCACATTCTAAGCTGCCTTGAAATGAGATAAGTTAGATAAGTTAGAGCTTAATACAGCTTTTCAGAAACCCCTGTATGTGTCTGGCTGACCTAATGTTAACACAGGTTCTTGCTTCTACTTGAATGTTACTCCATCTATTACTACGCCATTACCAGGGGTATGCTCACAGTCTTTAGAGCTCATCTGTGTGCCTAATGCCATGAATACCAAGTAGATGGAGTAAGATTGCTCTCACTTCTCTAGGGAGACCAGCTCGGCTTTTGACAAGGTTTCCCAGGGCCTGTAAGAGTCTGCATACCAAATTTGAGCTTATGGTTCACTAGTTCTATTGCTCACCTAAACCCTGGCACCTAAAACTTTGATAATTTCCTGTGTCCTTTCAGCCTGGTCACAAGATGAGCAATGCCATTCTGCCTGGGAAAGCAGAATTGGGAGGATCTGCCAAGCCTGGGGATGTGTCAGGCCTGCTGATAATTAAAGGGCAACTCAGACACATTGCCAAATCTATTATTGGTTCTAGTGGATCTGACTTCATTCCCTAAGAGGCAAAGGAAGTACATAGTGAGATATTCAGAGTATGCTCTGGTGAGGAAGGTCAGATCTTACCCAAAAGCTGCAACCCAGGGGCAATGTTAATGCCATATTTTTGCCTTAAGAAGGGGTCTGGTTCACATGTTTCAGTATCACCTGATTGGTATGAAAACTGAGGAAGCTTAGGCCCTCCCTGTGACCGATTCAAAATTCCTTGGAGTGGGGCCCAGCTGTCTGTATTTTAACAAGCTTCCTGCATGACTCTTGTGTTTATATCTTGTGTGCACCAAAGTTTGGGAACTATTGCCTGAGTGGTGGTCAGCAATCTGGACCTTCTAGGATTCTCTCTGCTGTATCATGGTGCAGTTCAGGCTTGGGGACCGAGGAGAAAAAGCCAAGGGATAGATGTGTCAAAGAGAGGCCATGACTCTTGCTTTGGAATCCAACCTGAACCTTTTTGGACCATTAGCAAGTTCCAGAATTTCTGTAAATCTGAGAGTCCTCCTGTGGAAGTGAAAATGCTAACAGATCTTGCTATTATTCTAGGGATTGCTTGTGGTGCATTGGATTTGGGTAGCCCATTGACTGCTTTTGTTGCTCTCATTGCCATCTACATCCAAGGAACTAAATTAGCTGGACCCACAGGCCATGGCTGAGCCTCAAACCAGGGAAGCCACAATCTGGCCTGTAGGACTTCCTGAGGTTCAGGCATGAGTGTGTCACTCAAGGACATGGCAGGAAGCCCACTTTAGACTGCCAAGAAACTCTGATGGGGAGTGCCAGTCCTCTGATGGCCTTTGAAGCATATCAGAGATGGGGACAGCAAGCTGGATAAAATTAAGCTCCAGATCCAAGAACAGTCCCTTTAGATGCCTGATATTTGGCCCTGCACTGGCATTTTAAGCCTGGAAGATCATATTGCTCCATAAAACTCACAGAACATGCATACAGGGTCAATATATCTTATCCACCACCACACTCGAAAGTCTACAGAGAAAATAGTGGGTATTTTAGGATTTACCCATTGAGCCTTTTATTTTAAGTGACACATTCCAGTACTGACTTAATTGTAATTCTGATAACATTACTTGTAATACTGTCTCCAGTCCTGAAAATTAATTTGACTGGAGAAATTCCAGAAGGACTTAAATGTTTCTCATTAAAAGCTTTATAGATAACTTAATAGACATTGTGACTATTGTAATACTGCCCAATGTGGAGCCACCCAATTAAGATGCTGTTTCTTCTCCTGTGATTAGTTGGCAAATCTCTTCCATATGAATATGCCCTCTAGAATGCAGATCAATTAAGCATATATAATTGGACTGGACCATTTGCTCCCTGATAATGGTGTGATATACTCTAGCTAGGTTGGTAGGTTTTCAAACACAAATGCCCTGAATTCTTGTTAAGGGGATTAACAAATAGATTGCTACAAAACAGCCTAGTGCTAAATATTTCTCCTACCCCCTTTAGCAAAGACATATTCTGGTTTCTCAGTATGGAGAATTTTTTTTTGCCACATGTGCATTTTCTCCTTAAAAGATAAAGAGAAGCCATTATGCACTCTTCATTCTTAACCTGCCTTAAGAGATGGGAAAGCAGCCCCTGGACTAGGGTTATTGAACCCCAGGATACTTGGAGATTCTAGTTAAACTGCCCACTCTCTGTGCCTGGGAATTTATTAGGAAAGTTTAACAAAGTGAGGTCAGATTTTACCAGTTGTCATCAAAATGCTTGACCTAGTGTGGAATTGCAAATGTTCCTAGCTGGAACATTTGGAAGACATCAAGAGAGACTGGGACATAGCCAAAGTTTGCAGTAGAGTCAGAACAATGGCTGCTGTGGCCTAGTGTTAAAAGCAAACAACGTAGACACATCAGCAGCACTATAAATAACATATTATACATTGCAAATAATTGCAAAACTGTCCAATGTAAAGCTACTCAATTAAAATGCTGTTACTTCTTTTGTGATTAGTTGGAAAACTTTTCATATGAACTTTCTCCCTGAATTTTTTATTTTGGCAACCTATGGGTATGAAATGAGAAAAAAAAGCATACAGAACAAAATAAAAAGCCACAACACCAGAATCATTTCAAAGTTCACCTCAGTAAAGAGGCCAAGTTACAGATAGAGTTACCACGTACTGCCTGGGTTTTCCCTACCTGGATACAGCAGGGTAGAGGCACACAGGCCCATCTGGTAGAAGGACAGGTGGGATTGTAATTAGAAACTGAGCCTCCAGTGATGGGTCAGGGGTTGCAGCATTCAGAGGACATAGACTGGCAGGTAATTTAGGATAGTCAAATCTAAAACTTAAAGACATATCCCAGGATTTCCCTTTAATAAATCATCTTCTCTAGTAGTCATTTTTCATCAACAGGCAATTCAGCAAAAGTTGGAATTGAGCATAATGTTGCATGTCATTTCAGAACATCTGGTCCTAATATGTAGTAACAGCTGTTTAGTACCTGAGATATAAACAAAACATTTTCCCATGGCTGCCACTGTTCGTCCTCCTGGAGGCACGGTGTCTTGGAGGGAGGTTTGCTTCTCAGCATCTCGTATCATGGGTAATAGTAATGTTAACAATGTCAGTACTGCATGATGATTATGCATTGTTTTGCAATGTACCAAATACATTACCAACCACTTCCACATACGATCCTACAGAACCTTCACATCTGCTTTTGTGGGTTATTTACATGCATGGAAAACAAAGTCATAAAGCCAGAGATTGTCTCTGCTAAATGTGCAGGGCAAGTCTGTCCCATGCAAAACTAATGTTCTTTTACCACTACAGCAAATTGCTCAACAATGAAAAGACTGTTTAAGTCACAAATGAGAAAGGCAGCAGAAGGAAGCACACACAGATTTCATTTTTTCTTTTACTTTGTAGCCCTGTTTCAGGATGTAAGGCTTGAGGTTTTGCTTCCATATTAGCATGGATTCACTGTAACGAGCCAATAAATAAGCCCTGTCCTTTTCTTAATATTCAAAGTGATAAGTCTAACCATATTTATAATTATACCTTTCTAAATCTTTAATCAAAGTTTTAAAAGTCAAGTGTTTAGGACAATAATTATCCAAAAAAACTCAGATATCAAAGCACATCAACCTTTAAACCAAATGTCATTTGCTTTAAGGTCCATGGGTGTGTGTGTGTGCACCTTACTAGTTCTTTTTTTTTTTTTTGAGACAGGGTTTCGCTTTGTAGTTCAGGCTGGCCCTGAGCTCACTATGTAGCCCAGACAAGCCTTGAACTCAGCAATCCTCCTGTCTCTGCCTCCTGAGTGCTCGGATTACAGGCGTGAGCCACCACGCCTGGCACTGTGGTATGTGGTATTGATGGCTGGTGGGCGTGAGTCACCACGCCCATCATTGTATGTGGTTACTGGGATCGAACTCAGGACCATTGCGCTTGTGAGGCAGGCGCTGGAACCAGTGAGCCAAATCTGCGGCCCACCTTACTAGTTCTTAACCATTACTGCAGTGGGCACCAATCTCTGGCCCAGACTATAATAAAAACAACAGTTTGGGAATCCAGCTAAAATCTTTCCTTCATACCCAAGCTCTGCCTGAATTTAAGCTCTTGAATATAGACTTAAGTTCTGAAAACTTGTAGCCATTTAACTTTTTAGACATTTTTAAGGTTTCTTTTTAGTCTACAACCTATAAGTTCATGTGAGAAAGGATTTGGCATGTGATAGACATAGAAAGAATAAAGGAAAGAGGGTGTCCTTGACCCTAGGATTGCCATTTTCTGTGGCATCTTTTTTTTTTTTTTTTTTTTTTGAGACAGGGTCTCACTTTGTAGTTCAGGGTGGCTCTGAGCTCACTATGTAGCCCAGGCAAGCCTCGAACTCAGCAATCCTCCTGCCTCTGCCTCCCGAGTGCTGGGATGACAGGCGTGAGCCACCACACCCGGCTTCTGTGGCATCTTTCACCCTGTTACTCGGCATGCATGTTGCAGTTTCTGCATGGACCACCCTACTTTGCCCTTCCAGTACCATTTGGGTAAGAATTGCGTTTCATCTAGAATGCTCTGTGGGATCCACTCTAGATTCTCTTCTCCACTGTCTTCTGTGCATTTAATTGCTGAAGTGAACAATTCAAGCTTTGAACCCCATCAGGCCTGTGCTCAAATCCTAACCCCATGAATTTCTCATGGCATGAATTAGGGAAACTACTTAACCTCAGGAGTCATAATAACAGCATGTCATCCTCTAAGTACCATCTAAAGCATTTGGTCCCAAGTAGAGATTGAGATAGATGGGGATGATCAATTAATGTTATCTTACTGTTTTTCTTTAATCACGTGACCTTTCCTTCTGTCATCCATTCAACCAGTCAGTCACTCAACACTCCCTAGTACTCCTTCAGGGAGCTAAAAACACTAATGTAATAGTCCTCCTGGGGACTCACCACTCACTGGGAGAGAATGAAAAATAGCTACAAGGAGAGATCCTTGGAAATGAAAACTTTTATTCCAAGAGTTCTGATCACCAACTCTAACCCCGAGTGCAGAGCACTTCCCTAAGTGCTGGGTTTTTGGTAGTGAACCAAATAGAACTACCCTTGCCCTTGTGGAGCTTAAAGTTAGCTGGGAAGACAGGTATTAAATAGATAATTCCAGGAGTCATGAAGGTTACAAAAGGAGAGTGAAACAGCACAGTGAGAAGGTTTCCATCCTGTCTGAAATGGGAAATGTCCCACGGAAGTGGTGTATGTTGAGGGCAGGAGGAGGAGTGTTCATGATTGATGGAGTGGGGGGAGGGTGCACAGAGATGATGTCAATGGTGTGGGCTCCTGACATACATGAAAGCACATCAGTGTGGGAGTCTTAGCAGGGAGGCAACCATGAAGGCGGCAAGCTCCAAGTTCTCAGAGTGAGAGACTAAAAATTCCACCCATGTCTGGAAAGGTGATCTTTCATGCATTTCTAGTATGTGGTTGGTTTAGCCTGTTAATTAAGCCTGTTGATTAAGAAGTTATCTTTCTCTTTCAAACTTTCGAAAGGTGCACTCCAGAGCTAGAGGGAAAGGGGAAAGATGACTCTGTTGGTTTTTCTCTTAGCATTGTATGTTTATTCCTCTTTATGAACATATGCTTAAAGGTGTAGTACTAAAGTGCTTTTGAATTAGACTGCAAACAGTTGTTTGGAGGAGGAATTAATAGGGGACTCCATTTCTCCTGGACCCCTGTCGTGACCTTACATCATTACCTACTGTCTTGATTGGAGGGTTGATGGCTTGTAGGTGAGCCCAGGTCCTGAGCCCCCACACTAGGATGCCCTGTATTAGAACCACCCTGCCAGCCTGGTTCAGGGACCTATACTCCCTACCTGCTTGTCTCTGACTCAGAGCGGGGAGGGGGGGGCAGTGAACATGAGGATGAATGACAAAGAGACAGAGTCAGCTTAACATGCAGGCAGCCAGAGGGCTCCTGACTCTAGTAGGCAGAGATACCCTAATTAAGCTTTTGGCTCACCTCACTTACTCACCCAGGCACGAGCACAAGCAATTGAAGTAACACAGGATTCATCTGAGTTCCAATACCCATTTGTACATTCCCTGGTAAACAACTTAAACTCAGCTGTCTTACTTTCTCCCTAATATGCAGCACACAGTCACCTCCCAGTGCAGTTTTTCTCCTTTGTGTTCACAGAGGCCAATTAGGCCTTAATTCTCTGGTCCTCGACAATGGCTTAAATCCTACCATTTTGTAAATTGTCTTTATAAAGATTTCTTTGTTCAGATCAGACCAGAGATTGCACTTTCAACTAATTCTGTAGTTAGTACATTTGGTTTTCATGTAATATTTCAGTCATTTATAATGAATGTGAGGTCCAGAGAAATGAAGGGTATGAGAAGCATGAGTGATTCCCTCAGGAGCAAGGGAAAGCTTCCTCTCTATCATCTCTGTTGGGTCAGGTTCAGCCTTTTGTTACCTGCATGAGGGGCAAGTTCCTGGACTCCAAAATGTCTTGATTCTTGTATTCCCAACTTTGTTCTGGAGAAGTCCTTGGATTGGGTGCATAAGGGATTACAAAGATGGTGGATAATCAAATTTGGAAAACAGTATTGAGACTTATGAGACATGTCAGCCACCTCCTGTGCTAACACTTTTTCAAAGTGAATTATTCTGTGGATGTTTGAGGTGGAGGCACAGTGGAAAAAAGAAAGGAACAGAATTATTTATAATTATGATATGTGTTGGTGGGATGGGGGCTGCCTTCTGAAACACAAATGGATGACAGGGAATAAGTTATCTCTTTATACATGAAATGTGACAATAATTGCATAGTTTCCAGCTTTAAAAAGTCATAATCTATTAATTTGATGGATATCAAAAAGCCATAATCTGTCAATCAGGTGTCAGAAGAAAAAGTGTCTTGAAGCTTTGAAGCATGACATTTAAATACTGCAGGATGCCTTTATTTTTATTCTGATAGTAATAGGGAGAAAGGACTCAAATATTTGGAGCATTCTTAGGGAATGAATATCATTTTAGTTGTCTTAATGATTTTGCAACTTGAAAGTGTATTGAATCAGTATGCAAAATTGAAAAAAAAGCGTAAAAGTCACCCTACAGTGAGTTACAGGGAGATTATTTCATCCTATGATTTCACTGACGTTACACTTTATGCCATTGCCTCCTTGGTTTAACATGAACCAAACCTGAGATTATTTCTTCATAAATTCCTGTGGCCCATCTATTATTTCTAGCTACTATGTATATATATTTTTGAAACATACCAATGGACACCAAGAAAAATACTGTCTATCAATGGAATGTCAAATTGATGGAAGGAAGAAATTGGAGATGTCACACACAGAGAAAATACAGCTTTTCCAGACCCACCAAGCTTGCCAGTAGCTGTGAACGAAGACATCCCCTTCTCAGTAGAAAAAGAATTTGACTCCATAGCTCCTTGACAGTGTAGCACATAACTAAAAGATGTTGCTCTAGATTCTTAAGAAATTTTATGCAGAGATATTATCCAGTTCAGAGGTCACCACACCCACTGGCCTTACCCTCTACTTCCAACAAGCATGGCAGCGATGTGTTCTGTTCTCCCTTCCCACCTCTCCTCCCAAGATTCTGCTATAGTTCAAGTTGAAGACAGAATTATTCTGCACATCTAATTTTGCCTTCTGTGGCCTCTGCCCTTAGTACAAGCACCCTGTGGAAAGAGATGGGAGCAGGGAGGTCGCTCGAGTTCAGAAGCAGAGAGGAAGGGGAATTGCTCTTTCTGGTGAGCTGCTCTAGGCTAGGCCATCTCCTCAGAGACCAGGAAAGCCACACATGGAAGACAGACACTTTCTTCCCTCCAGGATCAATCCTCTCAGAAGCTTTGCCCACTCTTCATTCTGTTTTTCAAAGGACAGGGGAAAAGGGAGGAGGTTGAGCTTTATTAAGCAGCCAGCCTGCCTAGGTGGTTTGTGAAAATTTATTTCCACAGTGATCTCATCCAGTGAAAGTGCTTTCACTTTCACCTACCTGGTCATCAGTGACACACAAGCCTGTCCTTCACTTTAGTCATCTCTGAGCCCCAGAGCTGTTTTCTTGGCCAGCATTGTTCTCACATGTCTCAAAGACACTTCCATTTCAATATGTGATCTTCCTCCCCAAACCTCAGTGCTTTCTGCTCTTTCTTGCCATCATCCATAACAGCGCCAGCTAGCCAGCTTTCCCGTTTTCTCACATCCAATTTAAAACTTCTTGTGGCAGCTAAATATTTTGGAGGCCCTATCCTGTCTCCATCATTCTCATTACAGTTGGTGCTACTGTTGTATATAATTTTATTAACCTTGAATATCCATGTGGCCTCCAGCTGGTCACTCTTACCTTCTTCCAATTTACCTTCTTGTCCCTAGCCAAAGTGTTCCTCTCAAAGCTTCAATATGATGCACATGACCATGCTACGGCATTGCTTAAAATCCTTCAAAGGTTCACTTTTGCTTTTGTGAGCAAATGAAAATCAACCCTATCAAATGAGCTATAAGACTTTGTGTTGGAAGCACTATCAACATCAGTCTGCTGTCTCCACACTCTACACAGTTTTTGCTCAGTTGCTGAGATCCTCAAGTGCAAAGGACCTTGAACAGTTCATGTGCCTATGGCCTTCTCTACACCAAATTCAACCTCTAGTGGATTTCAGTTCTGTTTTCACTTTTTCAGGGATGACTGACAGTCCACATGGGTTTTTCCTTTTGTTTCCTTTTTATGTCGTACATGTCTTCTCCATAAGCTGGATACTAACTAGCATTTCCCATTTTTTTATGTGCATTTGTGATGGGTGTTTGTCTTCTGAGACTCAAAGCCACACAAGAGAATGCATTGAAATTGAATTTTAAGTGCAATTTTGGGCAACTTTGGTAATTAATAAGGACTGAATTAATAGATGCACTGATTAGTAGATACAATTAGTCTCTTTTTTTTTTTTTTTTTGAGACAGGGTCTCGCTTTGTAGTTCAGGCTGGCCCTGAGCTCACTATGTAGCCCAGGCAAGCCTTGAACTCAGCAATCCTCCTGCCTCTGCCTCCCGAGTGCTGGGATTACAAGTGTGAGCCACCACTCCCGGCACTGTGGTATGTGGTATTGATTGCTGGTGGGTGTGAATCACCATGCCCAGCATTGTATGGTTACCAGGGTTTGAATTCAGGACCTTGTGCTTGCGAGGCAGGTGTCTGAACCACTGAGCTAAATCTCCAGCCCAGAATTAATCTCTTTTAACAAAAAAATAAAAAATTAATAATAAAAAATAAAAAATTAATCTCTTTTAACAAAAAAAATTTAAAAAAAATCAGGGCTCGTTCTAAGTAAGAGTTTGGAAATATCAGGTAGCATTCTGACCTAAATCCCCAGGTCCACAAATACTCTAGGCTACTACAATATGTGGGGTAATACCGCTAGATTTTTTTTTAAAGGTTACTCTGATCACACAATTTAACACAACTGTTTTCAGTTTGACAGTCTACCATTTTTCCATGCATATAGAATTTTTTTGACAGTAGACACTTTTTGCTGGAACATGACATTTCTCCTCAGACTGGGTAACTTCACTGTGTCGGGTTAAGCCTTTCTCTAAGTGCCTAATCAAACTAATCTAAGTGAGCTTGGCTTCTGACCTTGCTCTCACAAACTTCCTGTCTCTGAATGATTGATGTCTTCTTGATCCCTGTTGGAAAAATGGCTGCAAATATGATCCAGGAAATCTATAGTTGCAAATATAGTATAATTTTAACAAGCCATGGCCAGAATAGTAAGAAGCATTGCTTGGAAGTCTTGCATAAAAATTAGCCATCGTCTGTCATCTTTGCCCTTTCACTGGCCTCTTCAAATCCCTATGTGAGGCACCCAGCATTCTGTCTTATAAGAATGCTGTGGCTAAATGCACTGTGAATTGAATAGTTGGGTCTGTGGATGGATGATACATGGTTTATAGTTTCACATCAGTATATTTCACAGCTTTGGGTCCAAAAAGAAAAGAGAACAAGTCCAGATATTACCTTTATTTAAAATGTAAGTACATGATATGCAGAAAGGTTTTCTTTGGTTATTCTTATTATTTTATTAGTATATGTTAACAGTACATAATGTTTACATTCCTTGTGTAGAGTTGGAACATGTATATAATGCATCTTAATTTCTTTTTTCATCTCTTCTCTTCCTTTTTGTTCCCTGCATCCATCTCTTGATCCCTTACTTTTAGTTCTTTTGGGAATGTTTGTGATACTTTATGTTTACATTTCTTATTACAGTGATACATACATTCTTTGCCTTTGAAAACTTAATTTCCATGAACTGATTGGGTCAAAGTACTTTTTGCAAGCTGTGAGAATTTCCATTTGTATTTCTGCATCTGGAATGTTCACCCCTGAAGGTAAAGACTATGTTATGTTTACTCTCTTGTCTCTGAAGTTGTAGGCCCTCAATGAAGACTTCAGTGAAATAAAACCTCATGATGACAGTGAAGCATGGAGAAGCAGGAGGAACCTAGTGGGAGGGAGAATCTCTGTTTGTTTTGGTTTTTGAGTAATATTTGAATCACTGGTGAGGCCAGGGGTATTTGCCTGCTCCTGTGTCAAGCAAGCCATCTGTTGCTCAGGAAATCACAAAGCTTCAGGAGACTGTAGTGGAAACAGTCACTTCCTTAATGATCTGGGCCATTCTTTTCCTCAAAACACAGAAGCCCACTTAAGCAAGAAAACACTATGATTTGCAAAATACTTAAAAAACAAAATATCTCTTCCATCATCCCTTGTGCAGTCTGTACTCATACCAGAAGGCAAGCCTAATATGAGGGACAGTGTGATTATAAAAAACAGGACAGTAGAACAGGGAGCAGTGTAGTAGGGAAAGGGGGACAACCTGCTCAAGGGGAGGACTGAAGTTGGGCACCACTATCGGCAACAGTGACACACTTCTCTCAGGACCCCCAAGGAGAGCCCAGAGAGCACTCAAAAGTATGTCTTTAGGGGTGGTTCCTGCTCCCCATGGTCAGATGTGCCCCTAAGAGGTCAGAACTCCTGCCTTCTTATACCATGTAAGCATGAGTAACCCTGGTGACTCAAGCTTTCTTCTCCAGTGTTCCCCGAGAAACCACAGGGGCAACATAGCCATGAGAGGCACAGCTGAGGCCTAGTGCTGTTTGTTCATACTCATGGGGAGCTGGCCGGGGAGTGGGGAGCAAGCATCACCTACTGGCTTATATATGGACTTTAAAGATAAGTTGTGAAGCTCCATATCCTTCTGGAATGGACTTGAATCCTGAAAGGTTTCAACATTGACAGAGGAGATAGGAAATTAATGCCAAACAGTGGATATGGAGGCAGAAGATTCTGAGGACCAAGTCACCACAATATGGTGAATTTGAACATGTGCTCTTGCATCACACTCCCCACCTTATGAATTCTGGCTCTATTACTTGAGGCTGAACTTATTTAATCTGTCTTGGACATAGGTTCATCTTCAGAAAACAAGGGCCACAAAGGGGAATCTCATACTGTTTAAGTTTTGAATCTTTACGAAAAGAATACATCCATACTGTCATGGTTTAGATCAGGAATGACTCCACAAAAATCTCTCCATGCATTCATAGGCTGAGGTTCTGGCAGGTGACTGGATCATGGAGGTGTTATAGCTGAATGTACTCTTAGGAGAAGGGGTCTGGTTGAAAGAGGTGGGTTGTGAAGAGTGAGGCATGGAATGTCTGTCCCTCTTGCTGGCTCCTCTCTTCACTCCTTTTTTCCTGATTGCCCCAGTGTGAGTAGCTTCCCTCCACCAAGACACTCTGTCCTTTTATTTCTGCCTTGAAGCCAGCTGACCATGGACTGTAATTGTGAGGCAAAACAAACCTCTCTTTTCAAGTTTCAAGTGTTGGGTGTTTTGTCCAGGTGATGAAAAAGCGATGAGACATGCATTATCTGCAAAACAGGAGATAATATTATGAACAGATGTTAAGTATGGATCTGGAACAGATTTTAGAACATTGGAACTGATCTTTCCAAAGGAGCCTTACCTCATAGAGTTGTTAGGACAGGTCAGTGAAGTATGCCATTAGTGGGGAACACAGCTATAGTATACAGTAGTCTTGTTGATGGGTGTGAAAAAAAGGAGGAAGAGAAGGAAGGTCACCATGGCAGCATGGGGAAGGGCTCTTTTATGGTTTGGTTTTATTTTGGTACTGGGAACTGAATTTGGGTCCTTGCACTTGAGAGACAGGCACCAGAACCACTGAGCTAAATCCCCAGCCCAAATAGGTGACATTTTTTTCTTTTACCCTTAGTACTGGGGATTGAATTTAGAACCTTGTTGCAAGGCAGGTACAGTGCCACTGAGCAATATCCCCAACCTAGGGCTCTTTTTCTGAAATGGGGTCCACATCTATGGGAAATGTGCTTGTCTCCTCATCCCCCTTCCCTCAACTAAGGGAGGGAGAATTGGTCCCAAGTTCCCTCAAAGCTAGTCATCCCTGGCTGAACCTACGGAAGAATCTAGGCAGTGGGAAAAGCTCATAGCTAGTGCCAGGAGAGCTGATAAAGACCAGGAAAGGAGAAAGTGAGGCCAGGTCTAAAGAGAGGATGCATGAGAGGTAGCAGTTATGCAACCTAATATATGGCTTTGTTCTAAGAACTTTCTGCAAATAGTTTATTAGTCATGGTTGAGGCACCATAATTCACATGCTGTACATCACAAATACTAGGCCTGAGATGTGAAGTAATTTGCCCTGAGTCACATTGCCAACAGATGCAGAGCTGAGATTTGACTATAGAAAGTGTGATTCCAGAACACATGTGCATAAGGTCCCTCCTACACTGCCTCTGAGTGATCCCTCTCTGTTCACACCTGGTCTGGGAAGTGGGATCACACAAGAGAATCTCAGCCTCAAAGTTAAAAATGTGCACTATAAAATGTGCTTCAGTAATTGAGTGAGTCATTGAAAGATAACTCTATCATTAATTGCTATTGTAGCAGTCATGGTCCCAGCAGGAAAGGGAACTCACTGACTAACATGATTTGAAGGATATTTAATGGACTGTTTGCAAAGATGTGGGATGATTTGGGGGAAATTAATGAAGGATAACTCAGGACTTGAGACTTCTTTACCTGCAGGGATGTGTCCTTCCTCTAGGCCTTGAAAAGCCAATGAAGGAGAAAGACCAGCAGGGTCTGGAGATGAGGCTTGTAGAGAGAACATGGCGAGGGCAGTAGACTGCTCTAAAAAAGCAAGTTATCCAGGGCCTCACAGAGGGAGTTGCAAAATCCCCTACTTTAACCTCATTCACTCCTATCTGACATTCTGGTGATTAAGGGAAGTTAACAGGAAGCTGAGAAGAGCACCAGAGACAAGGCAGCTCATCCAGACCAAAGTCATCCAGCACTGATGAAGGTCGAGACAAGTGGAGCACTGATCTGGCAAGTGAAGAGCACCCAGAACTACACTACCTGTAAAGAGTTATCTTGAGAGATCACAGTAGTGTCCAGAATGGAGAGAAAGTATGTATGCAAACAATGAAACAACTAGAAGCAAGAGGAAGAACTGTCCCATGGTACAACATAAATGAAAGTCCGATTCTCAGTGAAGAAGCCAATAATCCAGAAGACTACATGCTGTATGATTCCATTTGTGTGAAATGTCCAGAATAGACAAGTCCATAGAGGCAAACAATTACCAGGCTACTGGTTACTGGGCTTCTGGAGGGTGGATGGAGAGCAACTGAGTAGAATGGATACAGTGTTTCCTTTAGAGAGAGATGAAAATGCTGTGGGATTAGGCAGGAGAGACTGATTCACAACAGTGGGAATGACACCAATTTTTATTAGTGCTTATTTTAATGTTGCACATTAAAATAAATAAATATATTTTAGTATAGGGTGAAAGAGATGGGTCTAGCTTTAGTTTTTGGCAGGTTAAATTCCAGTTTTTCCAGCACCACTTGTTAAAGAGGCTGTCTTTCCTCCATTAAGGATGTTTGGCTTCTTTGTCAAAGATAAGTTGGCTTAGTGTATCTGGAGTTGTTTCTGGATCTTCTAATGTATTCCACTGGTCCTGGGATCTGTTGCTTTGCCAGTACCATGCAGTTTTTATCACACTGGCTTTATAGTACAGTTTTAAGTTGGGGATTGTTATACCCCCTGCCATGTCATGGTTGCTTAGAATTGCTTTTGCTATCCTAGGTCTCTTGTGGTTCCAGATGAATTTTTGGATTATTTTCTCTAGCTCTGTGAAGTATGGTGTTGGGATATCAATGGGAATTGCATTGAATCTGTATAGTAGTTGTGGGAGTATAGCTATTTTGACTATGTTGGTTCTCCCTACCCAAGAACAAGGGATGTCTTTCCATACTAAAATCACAATGGATTTGAGACTTAAGCATTAAACAGAAACACTAACCTTGCTGCAAAACAGGTCAGGTAAAACTCTTGGACACACTGGCTTAGGCAGAGACTTCATGTACAAAATCACTATAGCACAAGAACTAGCAGAAAGAATCAACAAATGGGATCTCATCCTACTGAAAAGCTTCTGCACAGCAAAAGAAACCACTGGCACCACTAAAAAACAACCAACAACATGGGAAAAAAATCTTTACTAGCTGTTTCTCAGACAAAGGGCTACTACCTATAATATATAAAGAACTTTAAAAAATCAGTCCCCCCAAATTTAAAGACTCAATTCAAAAATCGGCATCTGAAATGAACAGACACTTCTCAGAGGCACAAGTCAAAGCAGCCAAGAAGCATATGCAGAAATGATCAACATCACTGGTCATTTGAGAGATGCAGATGAAAACAACACTAAGATTTCATCTCACTCCACAAAGAATGGCTGCTATTGTGAAATCAACCAGCAATAAATGCTGGAGAGGCTGTGGGGAGAAAGGAATCCTTTTCCACTGTTGGTGGGATTGTAGACTTGTGCAACCATTGTGGAGATCAGTGTGGAGATTCCTTAGAAAACTAGGATTAGAGGTCCTATTTGACTCTGCTATTCCCCTGCTAGGAATATTCTTAAAGGAATTAAAAGAATCATGTTATAAAGACTTATGTACACCCGTGTTCATAACAGCTTTGTTTGTGATAGCCCAATCTTGGAAACAACCCAGATACCCATCTCCTGGAGACTGGATAAAGAAGATGTGGGGCTTTTGGGTAATAAAATGGAATATTACTCTGCCATAAAGAATGGCAAGTTTCATTCTTTTATGTGCAAATGGATACACCTTGAGGACACACTAATAAGTGAAATAAATAGATCACAGATATGTAAATACTGTATCTTTTCTCTGGTATGAGAACCTGTAGATGTGAGTTCTAAAATGTATGATAGATTTTATAAAATAGGAAATATTCAAAGAGAATGTGGTAGGGGAATGTAATGAGGGGAAAGAATATGATTTGGAAAGAAAAAGAAATAGCGGGTATATAAGTGGTGGGGGTTGTGGGTAGGTAGGGGTATGAGTAAAAATGAGAATTAACTCATGTCATATACTGGTACAAATTCCCCAATGTTGAGTGTGATTGTTAGCTGTATATAAAATGTACCAATTGTCATTATTTGCTGATGATATGATACTCTATCTAGAGGATCCTAAAAATTCAACCAAAAGACTGCTAGACATAATTACCAAATTTGGTAGTGTTGCTGGATACAGGGTCAATGCTCAAAAATCAACAGCCTTTGTCTATACAAACAACAGACTCACTGAAAGAGAAATTGGGGAGGCAATCCCTTTCACAGTAGCACCCAGAAAAGTGAAGTATCTAGGAATCAACCTAACAAAGGAAGTGAAAGACTATAGGACTCTAGTGAAAACTATAGAACTCTGAAAACTGAGATAGAAAAGGAAACCAGAAAGTGGAAAGATATCCCTTGTTCCTGGGTAGGGAAAAACCAACATCATCAAAATGGCTATACTCCCACAACTACTATACAGATTCAATGCAATTCCAATTGAAATTCCAATGGTATACTTCACAGAATTAGAGAAAATAATACAAAAATTCATCTGGAAACACAAGAAACCTAGAATAGCAAAAGCAATTCTAAGCAACCACGACATGGCAGGGGGTATTACAATCCCCAATTTAAAACTCTACTATAAAGCCACTGTGATAAAAACTGCATGGCAAAGTAACAGACCCGAGGACCAGTGGAATAGATTAGAAGACCCAGAAACAACTCCGGATACACTAAGCCACCTTATCTTTGACAAAGGAGGCAAACATCCCCAATGGAAGAAACACAGCCTCTTTAACAAATGGTGCTGAAAAAACTGGGCTCTAGCCTGCCAAAAGCTAAAGCTAGACCTATCTCTTTCACCATGCACAAAACTAAACTCACAATGGATACGAGACTTAAACATTAAAACAGAAACAATAAGCCTGCTGGAAAACAGGCTAGGTAAAACTCTTGGAGACATTGACTTAGGCAGAGACTTCATGAATGAAACCTCTGTAGCACAAGAACTAGCAGAAAGAATCAACAAATGGGATCTCATCCTACTGAAAAGCTTCTGCACAGCCAAAGAAGTTGCTGGCACTGCTAGAAGACAACCAACAACATGGGAAAAAATCTTTACTAGCTGTTTATCAGACAAAGGGCTATTATCTACAATATATAAAGAACTCAAACAGATCAGCCTCCCCAAGTTTAAAGACCCAATTC
>PVIC010001025.1:84232-100863 GCA_004025085.1 Thryonomys swinderianus
AGAACTCAAACAGATCAGCCTCCCCAAGTTTAAAGACCCAATTCAAAAATGGGCAACTGAAATGAACAGACACTTCTCAGAGGCAGAAGTCAAAGCAGCCAAGAAGCATATGAAGAAATGTTCAATATCACTGGTCATTCGAGAACTGCAAATGAAAACAACACTGAGATTTCATCTCACTCCACAAAGAATGGCCGCTATCACAAAATCAAACAAGAATGATTGCTGGCGAGGCTGTGGGGAGAAAGGAACCCTTCTCCACTATTGGTGGGATTGCAGACTTGTGCGACCATTGTGGAGATCCGTGTGGAGATTTCTCAGAAAACTAGGACTAGGGGTCCCATTTGACCCTGCTATCCCCCTGCTAGGAATATACCCAAAAGAATTAAAAAACTCACATTGGAAAGACAGATGTACACCTTTGTTCATAGCAGCTCAGTTCGTGATAGCTCAATCTTGGAAACAACCCAAATGCCCATCAACAGGAGAGTGGATAAAGAAGATGTGGGTTTTTTTTTTATAAAATGGAGTATTACTCTGCCATAAAGAATGAGAAGATCGATCCATTTATGCACAAATGGAGACACCTGGAGGATATACTAATAAGTGAAATCAATAGATCACAGATAGGCAAATTCCGGATTTTCTCTTTGACATGAACACCTGTAGATGCAAATGAGCTCTAGAAAATATGACAGCTTTTATAGAGTGGGAAATTTCCATAGAAAATTTGGTGTGGGAATGTAATGAGGGGAAGGAATAAATATTATACAGAAAGAAAATAAAAGAGTATGTATAAAGGGGGTGGGGAGGTGTGGGTGGGTAGGGATATGGGTAAAAATGAGAATTAACTTGTTTCATATACTGGTACAAATTCCCCAATGTTATATGTGATTGTGAGATGTATATACATTGTACCAATAAAGAATTCAATTAAAAGATGTACCAATAAATAAATAAACAACAAACAAATAATTATATAAATAAGCAAATAAATGTTTATGCTTTCCCCTTACTCACTGTCTTAGCAGGGGACCAAAATGCACCTGGCTGCAACTTGCTAGATGGTTCTGCGAGAGGGGAAAGTGCTCCTGGTACCTAGATGTGCTCCTGACTTTAGACCAGCTCAGCTTCCTGGGCCAGCACCTGCCCTACTGCCTGCCCAAGGCTTTCTCTGCAATTGCTGGAGGCCACTGGTCGCTCACAGTAGTACAGTTGCCTGACTGGTTCTCAGGAGCAACACTCAGCCTTGCACTGAGAGGAAGCTCTGTGTGAGTGCCTGCCTAGATGCCTTGTGAGTGAGGTGGGAGCTGGCAGGTTATGAGGGGTCAGCCAGTCCTCTGATCTGCCTAGAAAGTGGGGAAGCAAGTGCTAAAGAAAAATAATAGAGACACACACAATTTCAAAATACATGGGAGGCTGGGAGATCAGTGCCTCAGAGTGGGCAAAGACAAAGATACCCTGAGCTAGCTACTATTTATCGAGTACACATAATATTTGGAGGGAGTATTGGATGATTCAGAGGGCAGAGGAGGTAATGCTATGTTGGTGGGTTGAGTGGGGAGTGCTTTCTTACAATAGTAGGTGGGATGAGCTAGATAGTAGGCTAATAAAGAATTTGTCCTTCCTCTGCCCAGGTGAAACCTTTCTGTCTTTCTCTCTCTCTCTCTCTCACACACACACACACTTTTTTTTTTTTTTTACTATTACGTTCTCAAAGAACCAGGAGGCCCTCAGCTAATGTATTCTTCCCTTAAGCATCACAGTATCGTTGGACCATTGAGGACACTACTTGTAACCGGAGGTGCATGAAGTTATGTTTCCACATATCATAGCCAGGTCACCAACGAGGTGACACTGGGCCCTAAATAGCTGTAGTCACAATTTAATTATGAAATGCATTTTCCCCCAAAAGTATCTAGAGTAGCTCCTGACAGCAGGTGGGTGTATCCATGACTCCAAGAAGTGCCAGAGAGGTTGAGCTCCACTGCTTTGCTGACTGGTTAACTTCTTCCCATGCTTTCTTTTCCTTGCCTCACTTTCCCATTTCCTTATTCTTCTGTCACTTCCCAAATTATTGACACCCTCACAGTCTTGTCTTGGGATTTGTAACAACTATAAGGTAATAATAGATAACATTTATTCAATTCTTATTATTGTACCCATTCCCAAAGATAAGGTGAAAATGTACCATGCAAATAACAACTCTGTGCTTTTCTGACAGTAGTGGAAACAGCATCCCTTGGGGAGTGTGTTGTAGGTGAAGAGTTCCAGGCCTCACCCCAGTACTCAGACTGGGCTCTGGGCATCTGTACTGGCTTGGCTCGGCAGGTTCTGCTTGTGCAAGAGAAAACAGAAGTAGGGTCCACTGTGGAACACCAGGTAGGCTCATGAGAGAGAGAGAGAGGCTGCCCAGTGGAAGCATGTGTGAGCAGTCTTTATTTCTATAACTGTGTGGCTGGAATTCTGAAGGGTGATTGCTCATTCTGCATTTACTTTCTCTTAAACTGATGGGATCTATATCTAAGCATGGAAGTTAATTCCAGTATTTAATAATCATTAAGTAAAGAGAGAGTGAAATATCTACACTACATAATTACATAAAACATGCTTCTGGCAATATTTGCCCCCTGAAAATTCAAATAGAAGTCTCCAAGGAGCAAGGTTGTATTCTTGGAGGTGGACACAAAGTAATTGAGCTTAGCTAATGGAGATAATTAATTAGGAAATGGATGTGCTCACTTCTAAGAAAAATATCTGAAGGATCTCCCAGAAGGGCTAGCTTTCTGCTCTTGCTGTTTTCAGAAATCAGAGACACCCTGAGGGCCTTGGCCCCACCACACTTAGGAATTGGCAGGCAGAAAACGCACTTACATACCTGCAGCTGCTCCCAGCCAGAAGAATGCCTGTGCCCAAGGATGCTCTACTTACAGGAAAAGGGCCAGATTAGGATAGGATTCAAATTCAGCCTCTGAGTATTAGCTCTGTGAACCTCACGGGGAACCTGCAGATCAGAAGGTGCTGTCTTGGCTGGGACTTGCTAGACCCACTCTGCCTCAGCCCTGGGTCTTGTGTTTTACATTTAGTTTACCTGTTTGAGTCCTCTACCCCAAATCTAAGGTCCAGGAACCTAGTATTCTGTCCTTATCTTTCTAGCTTGATGGATGGTCAGCCCCACCTGCTGCTTTCAGGCTCCAGATCTACCCACCTCGTACCAACATGCCTGGCTTGCTGGACACACTCTGGATGCTGTGAAGTGCTATTCAAGAGTCTTCCAGCCAAGGTCCACATGCCCCCACCCCATGTGTGCAAAGGAGCCTATGGTGAGGCAGCACATGCTCTCACCCTGCTTCTCTAGTCTTATCACAGCAGCATTGGCCCGCAAATGTAGCAGTATTCAAATAACAAGAGGACAGGGCACAAATCTTGGAGGTCACAGACAAAACATGTGAGCACTCATGGATTGAGGAGCGCATCTATTATCAAGGAAAAGCCTCACATTGTGCACTAGACTATACAAGTTATTGAACGTGAGAGAAATTGTGACCTACAGAGACAGAGACTTGATGTTGATGAGGTTTTTGCTTTTTGTAGGTGAAAGATACTATGTTACATATTATTAGGACTTGGTACAGGAAGGAGTTTATTTTCTATGTTGATAAAAAATGTATGTTTTTATTCATTTACAGAACCAGTGGAACCACAACACATTTACCTTTGACTTTTCTACCTTTCCCTCTTCCATTATTTGTACTCTGGGAAGTTGAGTGGGGAAGGTTTACAGTCTGCCACTCCCAAAAGTCTATTTACATTAAAAAAAAGTCTATTTACATTGAGGTAATCCAGGTTAGCGAGGGAGAATGCACAGATAGCTCAGCTCAAAGTGGATGGACAGAGGAGAGTAAGATCTTGAACCTTTTGGGGGAAATGTCTAAATGATGGGTAAAATGAGATCATTTGTCTAAATGAAGGTGTTGGACATTGATTGTGTTCTGAGTGCTAATCATCTCAGCTTTATGGGTGTACAATGAAGTTAAGACTCAGATCTATCTCAGTTTATGAGAATTCTTCACAAATTCTTTTGAAAAATGTGGATATTAGAGCCTATTATGAATCTAGTTGATTCTACAGAAAGGAATTATTTAAAATTGTTCTTGGTCCCTTTTCCACATGCTTGAGTTCTTTAGTACGAAAAGGCAGGATATAGAAGACACAGCATCTTAGGAATTATCCTCAATGAACATGTTGTGTACATATTCTAGTGTGGCCCACTCAGAATGCCCACTTCAGTCCTCACCTAAATTCTCTCCTGAGAGTTGAGGAAGATAGAAGTAGAGGAAAAATAATTTGTGTTCTTTAGGGGAAGAAAAAGTATTTAAATAGTTGCTTATCAATAGCAAAACTCGACTGTTTATTATGTAATATTGTAGAATAGGGCAAGTTTAGCCATGGTGTGCATAACTTAAGACAAGGATACAAAGCTTTCCACAGAGCAACAGTTATGTTTGCTTAATACAGTAGCGTGTGTCTCAGAGTATAGCTATGGCCAGCAAGTCCTGTTTGGGAGAAACAGTCCAACCAGGAGGGTGGTTCAATTTTGCTGAAAGATTATTTTAGTTTGGTATAACAAGAATACCCCAGCCAAATGCCTTTTAGACAATGAACACTTGTTTCTTTTAGCTCTGGAGTCTCAGGTCAAGGCCCTGGCAGGATTTCTCGAGGGAAGACTGTGATGGTTCCTCTGATGAGGGTTACTGGCTCACAGATGGCTGTCTTCTCACTAGGCCATCACCTAGTTGGTGGGCAAGAGATCTCTGTGGGCCTCTTACAGGGGCTTTAATCCACTCATGATATGATAGTTCCATCCTCAAGACCTACTTCCTACTGGCTGTACTTACTGATATTACTGCCTTGGGGGGCTAGAATTTAATCATGCAGATGCTGAGGGAACACAAATACTTAGGCCATAGCAAAGATCATAAATTGTCATCTCTGGCAAAAGGTGACAAAGGGAGCAAGAACTATCAGTTGTCAAGAAAGACGTGTTTGTGCATGTGTGTGTCCATTTCCATGTGTGTGCATATATTTGTGTGTGCATTTATTTGTCTGTGCATTCATGTGTCCTGATGTGTGTGCACTTCTACATGAGGCAGAAGTTTCAGTCTGGGAGGAGGCCAATGGATGGTCTAGTAGGTTTGATTAAGGGAGTTTTCAGCTCAGCTGGCTATCTCTGCCAGCTTTTGTGCTTTCCTGTAGCCTTTTGGGCACAGGAAGAAGTCTAACCAGACCTGGAAAGTTTCACCAGTGTGCCTGGATGCCAGCAACCCCACCTCCTAATCATGTTGGGAGAGTTAAGATTTCAACAGATAGATGTTGGGAGAACACATTATGTTGAGACTAGCAAAGATCATCTCAGAGATCTTCACACAGAGCCTCTGTTTTAAACAGTCTCCTGATAAGTGATTTTCAGGTGAAAGGTCTTTAAATGGCCTCTCCCTAGATAGCACAGTACCCCACTGGTTTTCACGGGAATAGGCACAGAGCATGGAGAATTAAGATGGAAAGGAATGTGCAATATTTCTTTTCCACAGTATCCCTAGAGAATTGGGGTTAACCTTTTCTTCCTAACAGCAAGTGGTAATGTTAATTCCACTTATCACCATCCTCAGGAATTCAGGAACCCATCCCCATCTTTTTTTTTAATTGAATTCTTTATTGGCACACTTTATATACAGTTCACAATCACACTCAACACTGGGGAATTTGTACCAGTATATGACTCGATTTAATTCTCATTTTTATCCATATCTCTACCCACCCATAACACATCACCCCCTTTATATATGTGCTTACTTTTTCTTTCCAAATCATATTTATTTTTTCCCCTCATTACTTTCCCCTACCACATTCCCTTTGAATATTTTCTGTTTCTTATCTTAATCATCACATGTATGGCTACCATTTGGAGAGAGCATGTGTTTTGTGGTTGTTGGGCCTGGAGAAAGTGACAGTGCAGTTTGTAGTTTAAACCAGAATATTTCTGAGATTATGTGAGGACTTTCCTGGTTGAACTAGAACATATGGTCACCTTAAGTGGAAAAGATCTTCCTCCCTAGTCCTACAGAAAATAGTGAGGAAGTATTAGTCCTTCTGGATTAACACATTTATCAGTGCAGAAGGAACTTGCACTTATTTGGCAGCTAGCTTCACTGCTTGATTGGTTTCTGGCATGTGCAGAGCTCATGGGGGAAGAGGAGGGAAGAGTGTAGATCAGGTGCTCCCCCAGCCTTTACATGTTCTCAGAGGCAGTAGTGTGATGTGTGGACTGAACAGTGCTTCTGAGTAATCAGGCCTGTTACTCACTTGCTCTGGAGCTGTGGATTAGTTATTTAATCACTCTAACTTTCAGTTTCTCAGATCTGAAAATGAGAGTATTCATTTCCTCTAGGGATTATTGTGATGGATCCATGTGATAAGGTGTATGAAAGATTCCAGCACCCGGTACACTTCTCTTCATTCTGTTAACAACCCAAAATGTCACTTAATACATAGGGGAAATTGCACGGGAAAAAAAGCAGTAATAATAAGTTACCTATAGCAATTGCAGCAGATACTGGCCATCTGCATGACCATGAAGTTAGTCATATGTGAAAGAGTAGAGGGAAGACCATTTCTTTCTTAGGTTATATCAAGAGAATTCATTCTTGCATCTCTCTTCCAGAGGGAGGGCACTGGAGAATTCTCTATTTTTTATCAAAAATTACATTAGCAAGCTCTTGCTTAAATAAAAATCTTGTGTATGGGCTTACCCACTGTCCTCTCTTACCTCAGCTTTAGTAATCCATCTCAGACATTGTGTACATGGCGGGAGAGGAAGGAATCAGGTCTTCTGTGTTACATGGATGTCAGGAGTATATGTCAACAGTCTGCTTGTGACATAGGTCCTCCACTACCACAGGCTCTGGCTTCAGAGCTATGTCATGAAGAGGTTAGCATCCATGAATAGTCTAGGAGGAAGCAGGTTTTGGTGAAAAGAGAACCTCATTCCTTAGCATGTGGCGCCATGAAGGGCGATTTTACTGTTCCCAATCTGTAACAAGCACTATCAGCAGGAGGCTAAGGTTAATGACCTATGCAGGATAAGGATATCATTTCCACACTGGCTATCTTTGGGGTGGGAACACAGCCTGTGCACACTGTCAGGGACACTATATGAGGAGCTTCGTGGCAGACACCTTCTGGACACAGATACACTTGGGCTCTGGTTGGTAAGATCACCTGTTCATTTCACCCTGTAACACTGCAGTGAGGGATTCAGGCCCCCAATGATGCAAATGTACATAGTAGCAGTGATGTAAATGCACAAAGGACACCAGTTTTATGGCTTTGCCTTTTGGTGAAAGTGTGTGTTATTTGGGCTACTGTCCTGCAATCTCTCATGTCCAGCATCCCCCGGAAAGTGCTTGGCTCTTGCCTCACATGGGTAGCCAAGTGGTCTTCTTGTTCAGCACCTCATAACCTGCCAGCAGCTGCTGCCTCCAGGCTGTCCTAGGTGTGCTGCAGGATTCTGTGTGTATATGAGAATGTGGTTTCTGCCCTCCACATCAAAGGACTTAAGCCAGTAATGGAGAACTTTTTAGAGCTGACTGGCTCTAAACACATTCAGGACCTAAGCGAATACCAGATAGTTTAGGCAAACTCAGGAGCTTCTCCAACCCTCAGCTTTTATAACTTTAGAAAAAGAGCCATGGTCACAGGGGTGCTTGCTCATTAAATCAAGTAACAACTGTCAAAGGTTAGCACTGGTCGATATTATTATTCAAGACTCTGAAATCCATCATACCACAATCTGAGTTTCTCCAGCTGCATTTCCTGAGCTTGGCATCTAGTGGGAACTCATATGTATATACTGAATAAAATATAACTACAGCAATGTATTTTAAGAACTAGAAATGAAAGCATTGTTCATTTGATGACATTTTGGGATTCTTCTGGTAGCACCTGTAAAAGGAAATAAAGATTCAAAGATGATAAGAGTGAGTATTTACTTCATTGTTCTCTTCATTTTGACTATGTTTGTAATACTGAGTAGTTCCCTGAAAGATAGAAGGAATGTTAGGAAGGCCTGGGTTTGTGGTGTTCAGACAGGTAGAGAGCAGAAAGAAAAAAGACCAGGATGATGATGTGACCATTTGCTTCTTAGAAAAAGGGCTACAGTGGGAGCAAGAGAAGGCCTGGTCAAGTTGCTTGGTTGCTCTGCTAATGGTAAAAACAAAGATGCCGACCCACTGAGAGTGAGAACACTGCTACTTTAAATTTGTCATATGGTATACTTTAGTTTAAGAGCTGTGTCAGCTGGCCCCGTAACCCTGAGACTGTGCTGGAGGTAATGATGTACATGAAGTAATGGGTGATAGATGCTTTTCTCTAGGATAATTAACATACTTATTAATGTCTATTCCTCTGTCTAACCTGCATCAAAACATATTTTTCAGCTGAGTGTGGTGGCTCATGCCTGTAATCCCAGCACTTGGGAGGCAGAGGCAGAGCAGGAAGATTGCTGAGTTTGAGGCTTGCCTAGGCTACAGAGTGAGCTCAGGGCCAGCCTGAATTACAAAGTGAAACTGTCTCAAACAAACAAACAAACAAACAAACAAACAATCCCTCCCAGCCCCCCACAATTTCCAAGATGAAAGCAACATATCAAACTTCAACTGATACTTCCTGGTAAGGTGGAGAAGATATCTGAATTAGAAATGGATGCACACAGGTACTAGTGAGAATGACTTTCTCAGCAGGTATGAATCACTGGTATTAAAAATTTATTCTACAGACACATTCTTAGTAAGAGATTCCATCTACTCACCCTTATAAAAAGTGAGTTTTATCATTTTGGCCCATTTTAAAAACCATTGTTATTACTGTCCATTCAGTAACTTCCTTTTGCATACTGCTAGATGTTTTCCTTGTTTTTAAAGCTCTTCAGAACTGAACCTTGGAATTGAGATATATGTGTCAGGCCATCTGTGAATCACAGTGGTGATTTCTGTCAATTCCTTGTTACCTTCTTTCTGTCTCTGTGCTTGAAGATTACTGTTTTGACTATTGCTACAAGTACCACATGTGCTTTTTGTCCTAATGTTTCACATAAATCAGGCCTGAGGATGTGAAGCACTGTAAACTGATACCTCTTCTTGTGTTATACCTCCCATCTATGTTTTGGATTAAACTGAGTTGTCTGTTGGAAAGGGCAAATCTACCATAAGCTAAAAGTGATCATGTCTTCTAGATGAAGGACAAAGCATTTTGTGTCTCAGTAAATAATAAAGTCTTGCTCAAGATCCAGTTATACCTTCAAATGGAGACAGAATGAGAAAGGACAAGTATATAAAGGAATGATAGACGATTAGTAAGTATAGACCATGAAATTCCAAATAGCTTTGGAAATATGTCCCCCCTGAAGTGTTAATGCTTTGTAAAACTTAGTTGTATTTCAGTATTTAATTTTAACAGACTAATTTTTCTTAGACACAAGAATGACAATTTCTTTAAAGATTAACATCTAAGAGTATTGTTCTACGTGGAATGTTAGTAAGGCTTGTCTTTTTTATATCTTTGTTGATGATTTGGAAAAGAAAATATACACATTTGTACATTAGTCTCTGATAGTCTAGACAGAAAATACTTAGCACTCTTACATGGTCTTGTGCACTGAAGAGTTCTTTTCCATGGAAGAAGCAAAGAACCACTTGAGGAAACATCTGCCTTTCACAAAGGTGGCTGTGTAGCTATAGTGATAACCCAGATGGCATGTGTTGTGTTGTGCAAGCCAAAATCCCCATCACTGCCTAGAAATGAACACAAGAATTGACTACAGAAAGGCGTCTCAATGCCTGTAGAGTATCTGCCTGCCTGGCCAGGCATAACCCGCTCACCTCTAGGAGCCAGCTAGTCACTGATTGAACCAGCTTGGTCTCAGCTCCATTTATTCTTTGGTTTCATGTGGCAGATGGAAAATCACTTTCTTACTGGGAAGGTGAAACGCTGAGAGGAAATGTTGTCCTCCCATGGCTGCACATGGGAGGGTTAGGCACAGTCATACACACACACCAGACTCTGGGGAGGTTTCTAGAATGCTTCTGTTTAATGAATGCAGTGTAGGGCATTATATAGCACAAATGGTGGGAGGGAGTTTGCTATGGCTATTGGGGATTGGTCTATGGTTGTCAGAGGAGGCACCCAACATTGGGGAGGACCAGGCAATCTCTGGCCATGGTGTGCCCTTCAGCTCAATGTTCGCTTTGGTCTCAACTTAATCTACCGAGGACAAAGGGTTCTCTTAGGACCTAGGAGACTGGGGTGCAGTGCTGTTGGCTCAGCCAGACTTGGATTTTCCCATCAAGGAAACTGTCAGTCTCCATGAGGACACAGAGAAGAGCAGTTGAGGGTGGAGAAATAAGGAAGACCTCAATTTGGATCCAGTTGTGCATTTAGCATATGTCTACTACTGGCATCTAGGGCCAGTCCCTCTTCTTTACCTAATGACTATGCTTCAGATGTTTCACAAAAGAATCTACAGGGCAGTAGGGTTAGCTCAGTGGTTCCGGCGCCTGCCTCGCAAGCTCAAGGACCTGAGTTTGATCCCAGTAACCACATATATTGCTGGGCGTGGAGACACGCCCACCAACAATCAACACTGCATACTACAATGCCGGACGTGGTGGCTCACGCCTATCATCCCAGCATTCGGGAGGCAGAGGCAGGAGGATTGCTGAGTTTGCAGCAGCTTGCCTGGGCACCATAGTGAGCTCAGGGCCAGCCTGAACTACAAAGCGAGACCCTGTCTCAAAAAGCAAAAAAAAAAAAAAAAAGAATCTACAAATAGATGCTTAACCCTTACCCTTACAATGGTATGTAGGGAAGGCAAAATTAAGTATAATATAATAAAAATCCATTTCGCAGGGGAAGAAACAGAACACCAAGAGCTTAAGCAAGTAGCTCAAAGACACTCAACTATTGGGGGGTTAGAATTATTTGCAGATTGTGAGAAGCATAATGAAGGGAAAGTAGACATGCTTCAGATTCATGGTTTTCCACCTTTGGTGTACACCCCAGTTGCTGGCATGACTCATAAAAGTAGAAGTTGCTGGCAACACTCCCAGCTTTTTTGATTCAATCTGAGTTTGAGCCTGGAAAATATGTTTTGCCAACAATTCTGCAAGTGCTGCTACTGACCCTATCCTGGCCTCACTGGGGCTCTATTTTGAGGTCCACTGTTCTAGGTTCAGACTATCCACCTCCCCAGTGGCAGAGTTGCCTGCCAATACTTCACAGCAGTGTCCCTTACTCATTATTTTCAGTTACTTCCTTGCCCAAGGCTAAGCTCCCTCCTCCAGTCAGATCAGCCCTACAAAGCCACCCAACCCAGAGCTCGCTGCAGCAGCTGCAAGTGCTGCCTTCTTGTGGGCTTTCTTGTCCCTTTGTCCCACCCTGCCTTTCTCATCACCTTAGGGGCTGTAAGGAGAGTATCATCCCCTCAAATCCTTCTGGACTTAACTCTGTCTCAGAGTGGGTGTAGGGCAGCCAGTCCAATGGAGAGAGCAGGAAGAGTTGCCTCTCTGGCTCCTGATACTGAGCTCAAATCATAGCAGATACTGGTAAGAATTCACCTGCAAAGAAGAGAAAAATCGGAGGCAAAGATTTTTTTTTTTTTTTTTGCTTTTTTGAGACAGGGTCTCGCTTTGTAGTTCAGGCTGGCCCTGAGCTCACTATGGTGCCCAGGGAAGCCGCCGCGAACTCAGCAATCCTCCTGTCTCTGCCTCCCGAGTGCTGGGATTACAGGCGTGAGCCACCACGCCCGGCATTGTGGTATGCGGTGTTGATTGTTGGTGGGCGTGTCTCCACACCCAGCATTCTATGTGGTTACCGGGGATCAAACTCAGGACCTTGCGCTTGCGAGGCGGGCGCCGGAACCACTGAGCTAACCCTCCGGCCCCGGAGGCAAAGATTTTGAGCCTAAAAGACTTTAGCCCCCATGGTTCAGGAATTGGCCAGAGAGGACAGAGTGGGGGAGCTGCGGGGAAAGTGCTAAGGTAAAATTAACAATTAACGGAAGGATGCAGTTCCTACAGAAGGCACCAGTGGTCTTGGGCTGGGGTTGCAACAACAGATGATTGATTTTTTTAACCAAAAGAATTACTGTAACTGTGGGAAAATGAGTTATACAGGTGGGGCAGGCTGAGTAACAGTCCCCAAGTGTGTTTATACTTGAGTCCCTAGAGACTTTAAGTGTCCTCTTGCATAGTAAATCAGACTTTGCCGATGTGATCACAGTAAGGATCTGAAGATGGGCAGATTATTCAGAATTACCGAGGCCCAAAATAATCACAAAAGTCCTTCTAAGAGGGAAGCAAGAGGTCAGAGCTGGAGATATGTTAAAGGCAGCAGGGTTTGGAGCATTGTGGTTGAAGATGAAGTATACGGGATTTCTATTCAACAGGCAAGGAATAGATTCTTCCCTGGATTCTCCAGAAGAAACTAGACTTGCCATCCTCTTTAGTTTTGTAGAACTTATTTTGTATTCCTGATCTCTAGAAGTGTGACAATAAGTTTGCATTGCTTTAAACTACTGTAAGCTTGTAGTAACTTGTTACAGCAGCAACAGAGAAATTAAACAAATGGGTAGGGAGAGACACTTGTGATGAGGGCATAATGATGGTGTTTCAGAATATTTGGGGCTCCAGGGATACAAGGAGAGGACAAATGTGATTAAAAACCTAGGGAGGGCTGAGTTCCTGAGTCAGCTCCACCCTCTTCAACAAGTTTAGGAAAGGCTCAAAGGGTTAGATTTCTCCTTTGTGAAATGGTGATAGTACTTACTTCGTAGAATTGTTATGAGGCCTAAATTAGATAAAACTCTGTCAGTAACTCCACATCAACTCTGGCATCGTGCACTCCTCTCCTCTTCATCATCTATCTCAGAACAGGAAGAGAGCATCATCTTTGACTTCTTCCAACTCTCTATCAGCTTCTTCTGAACGTTCAAGTGATGGAAGTTTCTTAAATCGGTCAATTTCTGGCCACCAGGACAAAATATCTGATGCAAACAACTTAAAGGAGGGGAGGCTTATCTCCTAGTTTCAATCCAAGTTTGGCTGGTTCCACAGCAGAAAGAGCATGTCTGAAGGGCAAAAGAGTTAAGTTGCTCACCTTGTGGCAGTCAGAAAACAGAGCAGGCATAGAGCCAGAATGAAATACCTTCTGAAGGCATACCCTCAGTGACCAGCCTCCTCTGATGGGGCTCATCTCCCAGCAGCACGTTCAACTTTGAACTTATTAATGGCTTAATCCATAGCACTCCTCTGATCTAGTCACCTTCTGAAAACCCAGCCTCCAAACACATGAGACTCTGGGGAACATTTTAGATGTTAACCGTAACAACTTTCCCAGTAAGCTTCCAGTAGCACAGGCTTTTCATGTTTTCATTTCTTGTGCTCCACCAAAACAGACCAACAGAAAGCCTTTGCATAGAAGTAGTTAAAAAGTAATCCTCCAAAGTACGATTTGAGATGAAGAAGGGTGAAATGCCATTAAAAGAGTGCATTCATGAGTAGGGTACTGGGATGACCTAGTTCAGTTCTGCTTGAGACCCTCTGAAGCATAGTACAGACCTCAGAATTGTCTCACCAAAGGGCTTGGAGGCAGAGTTCTCACCCGCCAGCTCTTACTTCAAGCTTCTGAAGGTTGTTCTAGAGCCTGTATAAAGTCCCACCTGTCCAATGCTCAGTTTGTATGAGCTGCTGCTGGATGTAACACCCTTTACGAAGTTGCTGGGAGCTTTTGGCATCTCTAAGAGGCTTTGATGTAGACTTACGGTATATGACTATGAAAGGACACTATTTGCTGCTTAATTAGAGGGTGCCCAAATCATGTTACACATTGAGGTACTAAAGGGAAGTGAAAAATAAGAAGTGAGGAGCTACACTAATACACCCAACACGGTGACTTCCATGTTCTTAAGTTCAAATTAGTCACATCTTTCCCAAGAAATAAGCCATTTAAATACTTCTGAGAGAATAGGATGAGTTGAATAGATGACATGATAGTGTGACTGTTACCAGACAGAGGAAAAACAGAGGGCACCCTCTGAGTGGATTCTATTCCTATTGCTTATGGAGCTGCATGACTGAAAACCCGAGGCAACTCTCATAAGGTAATTCCAGCAATCCTTACATCCTAGTACTTTGCCTTTATGTAATCTTCCCTTGATGAACTGGCTTCCAAGCAATAGAGTTACTCAATACTGAGAGGGGAGATCCTTTCTGCAAGAGGCCTACATAAGATCTTATTTCCTTCTTGCTAATAGACTCTCCCTAGCTGGGTTTGATGAAGTTGCCTCTGTAGGGAGGCCCTTGTGAGAAACTTGTGATGGCCCTCCGCTCTCACTGACCAGGAACTAGAGATCTCAGTCCAGCAGCCCAAAAGGAACTGAATCGTACAGAAATCACATTGTGACCTTTAAGAAAAGACCCTAGTCCTGCCTGAACCCTCCATGGAAACCACTTGAGAAACCCTGAAACAGAGGAACCAGCTAAGGCATGCTCAGATTTCTGACCCAAATAAACTATGGTAGGTAGAATAAATATGTCATTTTAAACCTTTGTGGTAATCTGTTACACAGTGTTGGATAACTAACACACATAATAGTTTAACCATGAGAGGATCCACTGTCAAAATCCTCACTTATGACCCCACAGCTATGCAGATCAGTGACCTGAGAAGCACCATTTGTCTCAGGAAGACCACTGCCCAATTTAGAATGTGTGTTACCCCACCACATTAGTTTGTGATGTTCAAAGGCTGCCTGTCTTCCAACATTAAGCACTCTGCAAGGGTCTCCAAACAGACAATTATGTAAACATGTCAAAACACAGGCCCACATCAAAAAGATCTTTGCTATCAATAACTCATTAATGAGCAGAGCTCTGCACACTGCGAATGTTAAAAGGCGTAATTACATGATGAGATTTATTTGAGTTACTGCTGCTTCAGCCATATTTCACAGAACAGCAAGAGTAGAAAAAGGCATTTGTTCTGTGTTATTGAACCAAGGTGCTGTCAGAATATACAGCCCCCACTAAAATTCCAGAGGAGATTTGGATTCTGCTATCCCTGAAAAAACCTATTTTCTTGATTCACATGCTTTATCTGTGATTTCATAGAATGCACCAAGGTACAGTAAAGGCTTGGATTAAAAAGCTGTTATTTACTTAGTATATGGTCCTGAGCAAGTAATTGAAACTCTGAATTTCATTGTCCACATTTGGGTAAAAGTGAAGGTAAAGTATACACTTAAATAATATCATCATAAAAATCCATTTCTTGGCACTTAGTTGATATTCAATAATTCTTCCTTTCCAATTAATTTACTCATAGTATATAGAACTATTTATACAGAGAAGTGTCTCTGACAATTACAAGTTTTGGATACTTTTATATGGCTAAACCTTCTCCCTTGCAATAAAAAGTAATGTTTGGCTCCAAGCAGATGAGATTTGACAGAGTTATTTGAGCTACTTATAATAAAATGTAACAGGGAGACTTTGGTATTTCACTACCCAAAGCTTTTTTTTTTTAAATGAACTACTCACTGTCATTGCAACATTCAGCACTTTTTTTTTCTGTGTCAATGTGATAGACAATATTCTTCTTAGGTAATTACCTTTTTAGCTGAATCAATGGCTTATAGGCACAAGAAGGAGGGTGTTTTATCTCAACTTTATTTATCCTATGATTATACTAAGACAATTAAGTAGAATCTTCTCCCTTCTCTCCTTCCAGGACCCTTTCCAACCATCTTCCAAAACATTTATCATGCTTCATTCCTTGGAGAATTTTCCCAATGCCATGCCTCAAATTACCCAAACATTTTCCTCTTCTGGTGGAATCTCAAATTTAAATAGAGGCCTATTAGATGAGTGAACTGCTACTATGAGTCACACAATCACTCATTCAAAAAAAATATTCTTTGAAGGTGAGCAGAGCCTGGGGACACATCAAAGAGGGAGGAGGATGCCATTATCCTGTGCATGAAAGGAATACAATTGCAGCATGTTTTAGAAAGGAATTTATATGAAGAAGTGCTCTTTGGATTCTTAGTGTGCATAGCAGAAGGGAGTGAGTGTGCATAGCAGAAGGGAGTGATTGTGTGTGTGTGTGTGTGTGTGTGTGTGTGTGAGTGTGTGTGTGTGAGAGAGGAGAGAGAGAGAGAGAGAGAGAGAGAGAGAGAGAGAGAGAGAGAGAGAGAAGGAGGGAGAGAGAAGGAGGGAGAGAGAGAGAGAGAGGTCCCTGCAAGATAAGATTTGAAAGGAGAACATGAGGAAGTGGGAGGGTAGAGGCAGGAGGTGATGGGGGAATTAAACTTCCCCAGGCAGAGGGAACTGGACTTGCTGTGTCTTGGGGGTTGGAGGAAGGGAGAGTCAGTGAGCAGGATCACCAGGGGGAGGCTGGCAGACAGAGCCAAGTCCTGGGGACCTGGGGACCTGGGGACCTGGGTAATTAATTGCATATACAAGACTCCATATATGAGATAATATGGAGTCCATGCAGGGAAAGCAGGAAGAAGGCACCAT